>KK499772.1:768574-771074 GCA_000688715.1 Glossina pallidipes | reverse complement strand
TGTAAGGTCTTGCTTGAGTTGTTGTCTCATCGCCACAACGCTCTCTTAATATTTTCAATACGTTGGCGTAAACAATAATTTTCATCAATTACCAAAAACACTTTACTTGATAAACTAACAAATCGAGTTACCTGAAACATGCCTCGTTGTGGAAAAAGAGAAACAACAGAAGAAAAGTCCTTTGATTTTTTGAACATCGCAGTATTTTAAAATCTTTCCATTATTATTATTATTATTATTATTATTATTATTATTATTATTATTATTATTATTACTATTATTATTCTTATTATTGTTACTATAATAATATTTATTGTAAATATTTTCTTTTTCTAATTAAATGTAAAGTTTTAATTATGCCTATGCACGGATTGATTTTCTTCAATTTCTTATTCAGCGTCAACTTTTTATTTATATATCGTTTACTTTGTGTTAAATTTTTTGTTTTTTTGCCTGTGTATGCTTAAAAGAATACTAATATATTTTGTACATTTTATTAATTTTTATTATTTTTACAAGTTTATTAAAAAAAAAAAAAAATCATAATAAAACCCAGAAATAATCAGACAAATTAAATAAAAAGAGGCCAACGAACATCTACTGAAATCTTCTTCGCTAAGAATGTCAGAAAAACGATATGTGCTTATTACGAAGAGCAAAGCGAATTCAATTTTTTTTACTTAATCATTTTTTTTTTTTTGGTTTTTTTTTTTTTCTTTAAATTTAAATACTATCGATCTGATAGTAGGTATGAGAGAAAACGTAACAGTATTTTTCGTTCACTCCCTTCCGTCTAAAGCTAACTAAGTTATAATGAGTTTGGTGAGTAAACGTTATCGCGTTAAGAGATTAAGAAAATTTATGTATAATATCTAAGAAACAAGGTTTTTTTTTTCCAATATTTTTGTGTTAAAATTATGTTTTTTTCCGTCTGCTTTTATTCGAACCTTAATCATGCTGAGTCGCTTTAAGGATGGATTGCCTGAAGACTTTATAGTTAAATTGAGAAATGCTTTACATGCTTAGTTAGTTTTTGTTCCGGTAGTAGTAGTAGATGTTTTCCAAAGTTCTCTTGAAGCGAACTCAATTCCCTATGCCTATTCCCCTCACGATAGAAAGAAGAAAAGAAATCGAAATAATGCAGCTCGAGAGAAAATATCAAATGATCTTGAAATGTTTCGATCTATAGAATAAATCTTTTCTATAAGCGATCGCCTATCCTGAAATTGTATAAAACGAGATATAAAAAATTCAAAAAAAAAATAAATAAATAAATAATTAAAATACAAACTTTAGACTATGTATGTAAATTGATATAAAGTCGATGGGATTCGTTTCCTGTTTTATGCTTGTTTGCATAAGTTTTTTCTCAATTTCGTTTCGAAAGTAAATGACAGAAATACAAATTACAACAACAAAGCAGTGGAAAAATTGAAAGCTAATCTATTTTCCGAGCTGAGTTTTAATCGCTTCCATTCGATTTTGTGCATCCATAGTATCACATCACTTAAGAAAGTTCATCACTCTATAATACATAGCTTGTCTTTCGCATAACTGTACGCATATCGACTTCTAATAGATTATGATATATGAAATTATTAATATGCTACAGTTGGCAGATTGGGATAAGTGTATTAGATTTTCGCTTCAGTTCATAATAAGGAAGGAGGTACGCACAGAGACTAGTAAAAGTTCTAGATAGGTTTCGTAATCAGCTTAAGTGGAGCTAAAAGAACCTGAAACTTGACATATATACCCCAGCAAATAGAAAGATGAAGAAATATTCATCAATAATCTGATACGAATATTTTCCAAAGTAATTCGCTAGTTTTTAAATTGCTTTAGCTAAGGGTAACCGACAAACATTGGCCAATTTTGAAGAGAAAACTATTTAATTTATATATCTATCTACAATGGATTTCGATTTAAAAATTTTAATATATATTTATAATTATCCTGATCGGCTAACTATATTGCGTGAATTTTTTATATACGCTCGCCTGACATAATTTTGTCTCTATTTTCCTTTTTTATATATGAAATCCTCTACAATTTTGTAGATTTATCAAAATGAGGAATTTGCTTGCCTTTAGAAACTTTACTTCTCGTCACAATTCGCAATACGTAGTAAGAACTTAAAGGAAACATATTTCTTTCTGCGTAGTAAGAAATTAAAGGAAACATATTTCTTTCTGCTTCGGGATTATTTTGACATCAATCATATATTTCTGTGACCTAACTACATGTATAACGACATCATTATTTTTTGGTTTTTGATATCGTTTTCAATTTCATATATCGTTTGTCTCTTTCCCACCACTAATTAAAAGTAAATCAAAATAGCTGGACAGACTAAAAGACTGAGTCAAAGGAAAACAATGGGAACTACGGATTTTATGATAAAGAAAACAATTAAAGATGCTATGTCCCTTTTCTACCTCTATCTTTAAGGATGGGGAAGAATTGACGGAGAGAGATAGTGAGCGGCAGGGGGGGGGGG
>KK499772.1:753720-767536 GCA_000688715.1 Glossina pallidipes | reverse complement strand
TATGCATATGTTTACATAAGCATGTGTATATATACTTACGTATTTATATGCAAGCATATACATAACATTTTTGACTTAATAATTAATTAAATTCGAATTTGTGTTAAGTTTTATATATATATATATATATATATATATATGTATTTATATGTATGTATATATATGTATATATTTATCTATACGTTTATATACATACATACACACATATATATATATATATATATATATATATATATATATATGTATATATAGTTCTATTTTCTTTTTCCCCCATCTTTTGGTTTTCAAGACTAGAGGTTAGAATATACTATATATATATATATATATATATATATATATATATATATATATATATATATATATACATATATATATATATACATATATATATTTATATATGCTAAAAAGTTTTACTTTCCTGCTGTTGCTGCTGCTGCTGCTGCATCAGTTGCTTAAACGGTCACATCTTTAGTTTGGATTTTGTTTTTGTGTTTGCTTTCTGTCCGTTTTATAATAATTACAATATAATCTTTTATTTTTTTTATTCCTTAATTGTGGTTCTTTTTTTTATAATTTTTGTTTAGAATTATCAGTTTTTTATAACTCAACAATGTTTCATTTTTTTGTTTTTTTTTTTTTTTTCAAATTGAAGATTTTTGATAAGATTTGCTTCTTTTCTGTTTTGCTTGTTTGTTTTTGTTTTCATTTCTTTGTTTTTTCTTGCATAAAACTTTTAATTTTACTACTTTTATAGTTCTTTGTTTTTGTTGTTGTTTTATAAATTCCCATTACAGTTTGTCTTGTTTTCTGGTTTTTGGTATAAAAATTAATAAATTTTAAAACTTTGTTTTTAAATTTTAATTTTAAATATTATGAAAACCCATATGGTTTTGGTCTCATGCCAGTCAGTTATTTTTTATTTCTTTTTTTGTTTTATTCTGAACAAATTTAATTTTTTGTTTGTTTTTTTTAATGATAATTTTTAATGTATGATTGGGCGTGTATATGTGTATGTGTCTGTTTGTGTTTATTAAGGAAATTATTTATTTATTATACTGTGTTGGCTAACAAAACTATTTTTTTTTTTTTAATAATTCTAATAATTAAGTATTTTTTTTTTCTTTTTCTTTTGTTTTTCATAATACGATATTTTGGCAAAAATTTTTTTTTAATATACTGTTTTGTGAAAATTTTTTTTTTTTTTAGCTTTATGTTTTGTTTTTGTTGTTGTATTTATTATGTGTAGTATAAACATCTTGAATATAAGGTTTCTATAATAAATTTTTGGGGTTTTTTAAGACCTTTTTTTTTCTTTCTTTATAAATTTTTTTTAATTCATAATAATGTTATTATCTCTAAAAAAAAGTGAGTTAAACTATAGTTGCCTTATGGAGGAGACTGTATGATGGCGAGTTGCGGGAGAAGAAGAAAGAAATTTTTTTCGGTGTGAATGTAATTTCAAGTCTCATCTGTGAAGATATATATAAAAACAAAATTATTCAGTGAACAGAGAGAGAGAGAGAGAGAGAGAGAGAGAGAGAGAGAGAGAGAGAGAGAGAAAGAGAGGGAAAGGGAGTGAAAAAAAATATATACATTAAGTAAAAGCATTATATATAATTTTCGTTTTATTATTATGCGTTTTTTTATTATGTAAGCAGACTTATAGCACAAAACTTAAATTTTGGTCTTTGAAGTTGTGAGCTAACGATCTATGTACCAAATTTCTTTGTTTAATTTTTGCCGCCGCAAGAGTGCCAAGAAGAGAGGGACTGACGGTTGCAGGGATATATTTAAATCGGCTCTGCATGTGTCAGAGTTACAAAGGGAATCACTTTGGCTGCTTTCAAATCGAATAGCAGAAGTAAAGCAATTTTTCGCAATTCAGGATCATAATGGCATTTCTAATTTAGAATCATTCAAATGTTATTGTTTGCTCTTTATATAATAAATGAGATGCGCACTCTTTGCCCTGAAGATTCCATATACTCATCCAATTGGAATACTTTTTTTGGCATTAGTCAAATCAACAATAGATATATATATAATATATATATATATATATATATATAATAAGCCGGTTAATAATTCACGTCCTTAAGGGTGAGTAGAAAATTTTTCGTTGGAAAGTTTCTTTATTAATCATAAACTTTCCATAAAAAAATCAATTCAATCGCTCTTCGTCATTTTGGAAGCAAAAACAAAACCACGGCGAACGTCTTGCCTGGTAGCGTTCTTATCAGATATGCAAAGAAATAATAGTTGCTGGATGACAGTCCGATTTCCTGGAGTTGTAATCCAATTTTCAATTTATTCAACTTTCCCATCCATTTGTGACGCGGTTATTCTGTTTTACTGTAAGTGAACGTTGTACCTATACGGAAAACGGCTTTCTCCTACTAAAATTTTCTTGTAAAATTCCCTATAATATCTGTCCTTCCGTTAGGGGCAAGCAAACCATCGACAATCGTCGGCGAAAGGTTGCCCTAATACCCGTTAAACCCCTTGTGAACTTTGAATGGTAAATTTTCCTTGTGCTTTGTTTCGAAAAATAGCCTCGCTAAAGCCATTGTGATCCTGTAAACGAATGTTTTGAATAAGATGATAGGAAATTCTGATAGGTATCGGAGATTCTAAAAATAATTCAGATTTTTCGATTTTCAGAGACGGCTTCTATGTCAGTCCTGGGAATTATTGATATGTTCATGTATCAGTTCCAATAAGAATTTAGTTGAACAAAGCGACTTTAATATAGAAATTTTGCAAAATTTATGTATAAATGTGTAAATAGTCGTGGAAATCCTGGTATAAAATCAAATCGATCTAAACATGCGAAAGATCGCGAGAAGCTGATCATAATGTCACCATTTACCACATCATTAGCGTGTTAACAGTAGTGTAGACAGTAACTATACCGAGTAGTCTTTATAATAATCCCATTCAAATGGACCAAAACGATCTTTGAACATTTCATATAAAGGATCATTCACCGTCGGATAAGGTGCAGATTGCATGACTTTTAATTAGCTGATGAAATTAAGTATTTATATATAGGATTATTTTGGCATTTTTATGTTGAAATATTTTTCCTTCTCGTTTGTGCTTTCTTCTTCTTTTTTGTTTTCGTATATTATGTGTATATGTGTTCACAGTAGAAGAATGGTGCCGATGGAGCCGCAATTGTTCTAACTGATTACTGATGTGTTTTTCTTCCTTGGGGGTTTTTATGTTTTATTATGTTGTATAAATGTTATATGTTTGCTTTTGGTTTTTTGGACAAAACTTACCATATTTTCTTGTTGTATATCTCACTTGCTAATGCTTTCTTACTGCTTGATTTTTATTTTTACTTTTACTTTATTTTTTTTCATAATTTTTTTTTTTAATTTTTTAATTTTTTCTTTTATTTTTATGGCTTTTTTTTTAACGAGGCAGGTTAGGATTCTGCATATAATGGCGGGCTGCTACTTGTTTATCGGGATGCTTTAATACATGAAACTGCATTAAAAGTTTGCTAAATACTTGCACGTTCATGGAATTGTGAAGATATTGTAACGTTTGAAGGAACTCTGATTGTTAATAAGGTCGGCTCGCATCTTTTGGTCGTTTCAATTGGACCTTCAGTCTTTTCATGCCAATCTGAAAACCGTTCATTGCTTGAATGGCGGTCTGAGCGCTGGCAGGATTATCAAATGAAACGAAACCTAAATGATAATAAAATTATATAGTTTTTGTTTTTTTTTGTTCATTTTTTTCTTTTTAATTTAATAGAATTGATTTTGTAAAAGAAATTACTTGAGGAAAGAGGGAAAAACATACCAAAACATTTGCTTTGATTTGTGGCTCGATCGATAAACACTTTCGAGCTGATAACGTTGCCGAACGGCAGGAACATTTGCATGAGTTCAGCATCGCCAAATTCCTGGGGCAAGTGGTATATGAACAAATTGCAGCCCTCGGGGCCCGAAATCGAACATCCTGGGAACATCAGAAAATCTTTATAGGCCACACACACACACACACACACATTTTGCATTCAATGAAAAGAAAGAAAAAAACAAGAGCAAATTTTTGTATATATGAAATGATGGAAAAATTAAAATAAAACGAATGATTGATTAGTGACTGACTGACTGACTGACTGACTGATTGATTGATTGATTGATTCATTGATTAAAAGACTGATTGGTTGATTGACTGACTGACTGACTGACTGACTGACTGACTGACTGGCTGGCTATAATTACAGTCTAACTGTTTTCAATGAGTGAATTCTTATCTAATTTTTGTATAATTGAATGAATAAATCAAAAAATGAGTTCTGTTCTGATTTATGTATGAAATTTTCATTCTCTTTGAAACGGTACATATTTAAACGTAAAAATTTAAATGAAAATTGAATATTTCCATAAGAAATCAAAGATTTTCCTTATTTAAAAAATATGTATAAAAAAAAAAAAACAAAAAGCTAAATAAAGTTAAAAAAAATGTTTTCTGAAAACATGCTTACAATTGTTAATATTCTCAAAATTATTGATTTTTTTTTCAACATTTTTTACAACATGCTACAAATAAATCATTTATACATAAATAGATTTGTATAAATACAATATAGACATATTATGATATGGTGATTGAATTATTATTTTAGCTGTCATTTATACGGTTTAACACACAGTTACACGCACTCTACGGAAATACGTACAATGATAGAAAAATGCGTACACACCTAGGCACATATATATATATATATATATATATATATACATACATATATATATATATACATATAAATATATGTATAAACACTCACACACATAAAAAATACATTTATATAATACAATAATAATGTAATATCGAACTGTTTTAGTGCTATTTACATAACATTATAAAAGTTAATCGGGCCTTAAACCGAATCGTTTACATACCCACCACCATTTAGAACATGTATCACACATTTACAAGACTTACTCACAATGTACGGACTAAATCATTGGGGTTTCAACCCTCTCCCAGTAACTCAAGCTTTACAAGAAGCTTTGCTTTATTTCAAAT
Organism: Glossina pallidipes; assembly: GCA_000688715.1. Classification (NCBI taxonomy): domain Eukaryota; kingdom Metazoa; phylum Arthropoda; class Insecta; order Diptera; family Glossinidae; genus Glossina; species Glossina pallidipes. Next base: position 762,484 of record KK499772.1, on the reverse strand, counting down.
GCATATCAAAGTACAAAAGATTTTTTCATTGGATGGTTACTTTTTGCTTTAAAACTATGTCAGGTTATTTATTCTATTTTATTTTTGTGTTTAAAGTTTAAAATTTAAACTAGAAACAGTAGATTTTTCAATAAAGTTTACAAAATTATTCAAGTATCGATCATCTCAACTCTGCGATATCACTCAGCTGTTGCTGCGATATGATAGTCTCGATAAACGACGAACGCGATTACGCGTGCTGTAAAGAACTAAAAAGGCGACGTATGCACTTAATAATGCTCTTGTGTCAATGGGACATCGGGGAGCGACTCTACGCAAAGTCGCTTATGATTAACCGAATATCTCGATTAATTGTCACTAACAGGAAATTTCGATATCTCCGTTTGTAGCTTGTTTTTTGAACTAATTGAAGCAGTTCGATAGATTTTCGTATAAATTAAAAGCATTAATAGCTTAACTTTATGACAAGACATGTTGCATTTTGGACGAAACCAACGAGTTACCCCAAAAGAACTTCTTCGCTGAGATGTTATTCAATAATTTCATGGCTTTTCCATATTCAAGTTCTTATGCTAACTGCATATGTACTAAAAAAAAGAAAAAATTGAACGATCACGACTGACAAAATTGTAAGAGCAAACAATTTGTATATACATTTGTAACAGAAATTGCAGGAATTAGTTAAAAGGCCTCCGAAAAGCCTTGAAAATATTTCAAAATAATTGATTAGTCAATGCGGTGCTTATGTTTGATCTTTGCAGTCGAGGATTATTTTGGATATTGAAATATCGCATGCAATTCATTCAAAGTCTTTATGTTCTGCGTTGCCCGATTTTACCGTGTTGTTGAAATTGTATTGAAAAATTTTCTTTTTCTTGTGTTTAAATAATATATAGATCGATTCCGTATGCGTCACAGATTACGATGAATAAGTCGTTGAAAAATTTCCATATATTTATGCTTGCACTTATTTTATTTGTTGCAAGCGGGAAATTAATTGCGTATGACATCTAGCAAGTTGTATGTGGCGCTTGGGCAATAGATAAAAGAAAAAAAACACGTCTGTCAATAATTTCCGAGATTGGCAGATAGATCTCGTTTTCAGAAAGTGGCAGCCTTCACACAACGCTTGTCAAAATTTCAATGTTAGAGTGATTTTTAGATAACAAAAAAATCCAAAGATTAAATGTAAAAAAGACTTGTGATTGACTTTAAAAAAGACCCTTTGAACTCAGCATTGGCTTGAAAAATGTTATGCCTGCAACTCTTATCTGTCGAAAATATCTTTTCGATCATTTGCATGAAAATTTAAGCATAAAAATGCTGTTTTTAAAAAGGGGAATCCCATTTACTTGTAATGAAATTCGATGGAACAACTGCATAAGTTAAAGTTTGAATTGATTTCACACCGGCTACGCTCCGATTTGGCCCCCAGCGAATATTAATTGTTGCAAACGTCAACAGGATGATAAAATCAATGCGGAACCTGAAACGTTTTTCGAGAATCTTGATAAATCGTTCTATAAAAACCTCGTATAATGGTTCGAGAAGTTCTGGACAGAAGGACACTTTGTTAATGAATAAATTCGAATTTTTCATTCTCAGGCATTATGGACCGATGTATTATGTGCCGTGTAATGTCAGTGCAAATTAAGCGTAAAACGGCCAATGGCAAATTTTAAGATGTGCTTTAAAACTCGAATGCGATATAAAAATTTCAATATTTTTCAAGCGAAAGTCTCAATAAAAAAGACCAGAAAGGGCGAAACATGAGAGACTTCATTTATGTTTTAATAAACATTTTTTTTTTAATATTTTTTATTACCCTTTTTTGTTTTCATAATATGAAAACTTTATTTAATCGAAGATTTTATTTCCAATTTATGTAATCATTTTATTTATTTTAATCGTTCAACTAAAGGTTCAGGAAACTAAAATATTTCACAGTTTTCCATGGTGTGCTAGATTTGATAAAAGCTTTGAATGCACAAAGATGTGTTGCCGAGATAACATAAACTGTGTACTTTTGTAATCAATGTGAATAGTGGCCACGATATATACAAATGTCTGTTTACTCTTCTATTAAAATGCCTATTACATTCCGAAAATCTGTTTAGAAAAACAAGTGAGGCCATTATGGGGTCGGCAATCAAGAAAATAAATTCTTGAAGGAATTAGAAAAGGAAAGGAAAAGGATATATATTTTACTCTTTAAAATTATGATCTGAATAGTTGATGTTAACTTTTAAACTAATGCTACCTCGCGATCACGTAAGTCATCTAATCGAAACGGAATCTATAAGCACGATTTTTACTTTAGGTTAAGATGAAATTGTATAGAAATTGGATTGGAAATGTCGCGCATACGCTTATAGATAGATATGGTTGCGTTATTTGTAAGCGAAAGCTAGTGGTAAGTATTCAAAAATTCGATTCAAACCGAATATTATTTCTCTCTCTCTTAGTTTTTTATTGTTATTATTATTATTTAGAAAAAATACGAAATTTTCATCTAAATGACATTTTTATGTTTGTCCTCTAATAAAATGCCGCATAAAAAATAAAGAGTAATTTAATTATAAAAAATTGTGCAAGCACACATACACGTATAATTTGAATAAAAAGTGGATTACCCGCACACACACATATTACACGTTTTGTTTTAGATTTTTTTCGAGTTAATGAAATTAAATAATTGATTTATAAATATAGAAAAAAAAACAAAAATCAAAATCAAAAAAAGAAATAAATGAATAAAAGTAAAAATAAAAACAATGGATTCGAATATCAATAATTTTTTATAAATATAATCATTTATTTAATAGTAGTTTTGTTGATTTAATATAATCAAGTTTGTTGATTTAATATAACGGTCTTATTAGTTCTCTTTTCATGGAATAGGAAACGATAAGAGGGACAATAATTCCCTTTATTCGAAATATAAATGATAATATTATTAAGTGATGGTATTATTAAGTGAACACATCAAGCGGATAAGTAAAATATTTTGAAGCAAAATATCCATTTTTTATGGGAAGTAATTACGTCTTTCCGTCTGAAGAACCTTTCCAAGTATGGCGAAGACGTTTACAAAAAACTGAAACGAAATAATGGACTTCTCCGTTTGGAAGAGCGGAGATTGGCTGAAGGCAATCAGACGCATCTTAGTGATTACAATCCCAATACCGAAATTACGCTTTACAATGTTGCACTGGAATATAGGTCTATCTACAGGTTAATATCAGTTGTATTAATGTTAAGCGTGTTCGAAAATGTCTTGGTGGCTGTGTTGGCTGAAATTTGAAATATCATGGAGACAGATGTGCAAGGGCAAAGACAACCATGCACGATGTTTGTTGAAATTTTCTTGAGGTATTTCGAATTGTCACCTTTATAAAGAAGAGCACAAATCGTTTTCTTTTTCTTTCAATAAATCGTGGATTTCTAGTGAAATTAAAACAAGAAGATCAGCTATCTATGCAGTTAATTAGCCATTCATTCGAGAATCTATGTCGTAAAGAGTTGAGCCCTAAAATCATTAATCCATCTAAATATATAATCAGATAAGAGCACTACGATATATAACGTGACGTAAACGTACAAATATATTCGTAAATCTACTGAAATCAGTTTTCGCGCGTTGTTCCCTTAACACATTGTAAATAATGCTTTCTTGAATGCATTGTTTGCCAGCATGTGGCTAATTAGCATTGTAGGTCGGTTGGTTCGTAAATTTGTCCAGTTTTATCAACACAAAACCACAATGGTTTGCGTCTTTGGATAAGAACTAGGATCTGTCACCGCACAGACGGCGACGGTGAATCACTTTCTGAATCGATTTAAGCTTGTCTATCCATCTGCTCATTTGTCTTCCTATCTGTCTTATTTTCTTGTGTCCAACCTCCAGATCGCAATTTTTGTGACATTTTGATGGAATTTGGTACGCTAGCGTGTTTTGTCCTAAGAAGGAACGCTATTAAAAATGATACGGACCGTATCACTTTTTCGAACACTTTGCATATAAAGCATTTTCAAAAGACGTTTTATGAACAATTGTAGGATTGTGTAGGGTATTTAAAAGTTGGACGTGATCCAAGGCATGTTTTTGCAGCTCAAAGTAAATTCGATATACAATTAACTTCTTGAGACAACACAATTCAAATGATTTTGATTTTGACGTTTCTTTTACGCGAACGAATTCGATGGCTCCAATTCCCGAACCCTTTATTCCCTGAAGTTGGCATAATATCATCGGAGACAACGATGCAAAACTCACTTCAGCGCGTGAATAAAATCTGGTTAATTGCTATAGACCAATTACTTCAAGTAGTCTCATAGGAAGCTTTTCGATCTTGAAATTATTGGCCCGCGACAATTATCACGTAATAAATTGATAGCGTGACGTCTTGAGTGGAGCGTAGATTCGTCTTCTTGAAATCAGACGTTAATTAGCCAAATTTTTTAAAATTCAGGTCACAAAAAGTCGTCGTCACGGGATCTGCACTCTCATCTTCAAAGAAGCAAGCACCAGTGGTACTCGCCCCCCGAAAAACTGTATCAAATAATCATTTTAGCGAAATGTAAAGGCGTTCCGCGAATAATTTGTGGATTAGCTCCAGAACAGAAACGACAATTTTTCTTATTCATTGAATCATTGTTATGCAAATGATAAGCCTTTGGCTAGATTGCAAACGTTTTTGAAACATATATTGTTCCATTATGAGATTAAATTTTTAAAAATTGCAATTTTCTTCCATATAAATACTTTCCGAAATAGATCGTTGTGTAGGGAGTGGTCGAAAAAATGGACCGATCCGAACCATTTTCAATAGCGTGTATTAAACTTCAGTAAAACATTAAAAATTCGGACCATTATCTTGAACGCAAATTTACATAGGCAGACATCAGACGGACAAACGGACAGATATGATTCCGATTCGTTCAGATTATGATTCTGAATCGATCGGTATAATAAAAGGTGGGTCTATCTTAAGCCCTTCTGTATGTTACATACGTCCACATTAACTTAATATACCCCCTAGCACGCGTACTGTAGGGTATAAAAATTACTAAAAATGACTACGGACTCTATATCACATAAATGCAATGTATTTTTCGATAGAATTTGAATTTCGATCGATTTAACAATGTCCGTCCGTCCTCTCATCTATTGTTCTCAAAAGTTACAAAAATTGTAAAAGAGATTTAAGGTTTACTATACAAATTCTGCAAATAATTGATTCGCTTACGAGTATGCTCGTAATGGATAAGAAAAATTTGAGCTATGTTAGCCAGCCACTGAACGATAAAAGGTTTGGCTCAAGTACTAGAACAGAAAAAAAAAAACCGAAATTTTGATTTTCTTTAAAATTTAAAGCTAACATAATAGTTTGAGGTACAATGGACCGATTAAATGCGCATGTATCGATGCAGTTATAGAGAACTTTTCAAATAATTCGAATCCAAAATTTATTTACTTTCTCTTTATTGTTAATAATTGAAATTTTTTTCTTATCATTTTAATTAGTGAGTAAGTGAGTTTTGATGGGAAACTTAAGTAAATTAAAAAAAAAAAAAAACAGAAGCGAAATAAGATTTATTAAGAGAACAACATTGAGAGATAGAGCTTACCTTCGCGTTGAGCGGGTGCAACCGCTGCTATAGGTGGTGGTAAAGCTTGTGGAAATTGTCCAAATACGGCGGGGAAGGCTGCATTATATAAATAACGTTTGTTTGGTTTTACACAAAAAAATTTGAAACATTTAAAAGACAACACAACACAATTAAGTTAATTTGTAAATATGTATTGTAAGTTAAACGATAGAAAGAAAATACGAGAAAACATATTTTAAACTAAAAATAGTATTTAACAATTGAACAAATTAAATAGTATTTCTTTAACATATACATAAAATAATTCATACAAAAATATAAATAACGAAACATTTCTGTTTACAATAAATGTGAATTTATATGAAAACGAAAACAAGGGAAAATTTCGAGTTTGCAAAATTTTGTTCGTACGTTCGGATTAACACTTGGCCATGCATATTTTGACTTTTCTAAGATCAATGAATGTAATCTTTTTGAGATTTCATATGCTCGATCTGCACGAGATTCTAAATCACGTTAAGCATATAATGTCAATACGTTTGACCTATGACTTTGGAAAAGTTAAGTTTAAATATATGCATATTTCAAAATTTCATTATAGCGTTTTCAGTGACTTCCCCCGGCGGTGTCTTCGATTTGTGCTTAACATTAGAAAAACTTTCCCTTTGAACATCGATACAGTTTTTCATATTCTAAATCTACCTTGGAATTTGCCCATAATTAGTCGGCTATTTTCGGCAAAATATGGTTTCGAACATTTTATCCACTCCGAAAATCGTGGGTAATGCAATTTTTTCTTTTCACGTAGATATAATAAAGAAAAACAATTAATATTTAGATGAAACCCGATATCCCATACACCAAAGGGATCATATTGAATCAATTAGCCGATATGTAAGAGCTCATATTACTATGCCGAAGAATGATTCGAGCTCGTGTACTTTTTCCTTTTCCTCTGACGAATTTTTGTGCCGCTATAGTAGATCGTATTTCGTGGTTTGCCTTCAAGCTTTCTTGTTCCACCAATGTGATATATTATGGTAGGGTCTTGTCTACTTGATACGATACCAATTGAAGCATCTCTTATCTCTGCAATATAAAATGCACATCATAAAAAACGCGAATATGTTAGAAATACAGTTTCAAGGACATTATCATGTAAGCGTAACAACCTATTGCTGTAAAATTTTAATAAAAGCATTAGGTAGCCCGGAAATTTCTTGCTAGGTTTTCTCGACTCTAGGTTAAAATAACTTCTTTCAGATAGTTTGATAGGTAATTAGGGTTAAAGGTATAGATAGTTACGCAGATCAGGTTTATATATATCTTGTAAAAAACTTTCAAACTAATCTGTGGTGTTAAAGTAGTGAACGTAATGTGAACGTATAAGGCTTGTTGGTTTGCGAAATATCATTCTGGGAATGTTTCAGTGAAAGCTTTACTGTGTTCTAGCGTAGTCCAAATACCATCGATCAAGATCAACTAAAGGTTATGGTTGAGGCTAATCGACACATAAAGCTTCGGGGGATTGCAGAGAAACTTAATTCATGCATAACCAGTGTTAGTGTTCGCATAAAAAGAAATTCACCTCACACAACGCATTAATATCTGCGATATGCTGTTAAAACGATACCAAAATAATTCATTCCTGAACAGAATTCTAAATGTTGCTGAAAAATGGATTCTATACAAAAATGTGGAACGCAACAGCTCGTGGTCAAGAGAAGCTCGAACAGCACGAAAATTGGATATCCACGAAAAAAGATTTTGCTGTCAGTATGATGTGATTATAAAGGAATTGTGCATTAAGAGTTTCTGCCGCTTGACAAGACAATTAATTCTAAAGTATACTGGGAGCAACCAACCAAAATAAAATTAAATGAAGACTTGCAGAAGCAACATCCAGGATTGGTCAACCGAAAATGTATTGTTTGTCATCACAACAATACAAGATCTCATACTTCTTTCTTCATCCGTCAAAAATTGTTAGAACTTGGAGCTGAGATGTACTACTACATATTTTATCATATAGTCCTGACATCAGATTGCCATCTCGTTTGTTCTCTGCAACATTTCTTTCCTGGCAAAACTTTTGTCGATTCATATATAGAAAATTCTTTTTGCTTCAAAAGATCAGAAATTTTATAAGGGACGGGATAATGAATTTCTTTGAAAAGTGGCAACTTATCATTGAATAAAATGGCAAATATATAATTTCATAAAGTTTATTCCTGACATAAAAAAAAAAATATTATTTTATTTCATAGTGAAAAAGTGCAAAAAAATTCCCAGACTACCTAAATATTTACAAAAGTCATTTTAAACTTCAAGAAATTGTCTTGATCGTCTTACTGATGATGCGTTCTCGAACAATGAAATATTTGTTTCAAGATGGTGGTTATATTGGATTCACCTCAAGGTGAATACATGAATAGAAAATTCTTTAAAAAAATTTTTTTTTTGTTTTCCTTCAATAAGTTCACATTTATTGTAGTGATATTTTGGCTAAAAGTAAGTGAGTTGTTGTATTTTTATTTATTTATTGGAGTTAAGCTTTTTATGTAGTATGTTAAAAAAAAACATTTAACATTTAACGTTAATATTATCATTATTAATACTGTTTTGCTTAACGATTTTGTGTTTCTCATATTCAGAAAATTTTCCAACACATTTAAATATAAATAAAAACAAAAATTATTTATATGTATAATGTACGTATGTCGTCGTCTTGGGTTCGCATTTATTTACTTTCATTTATATTTTGATTCATTTAATAATATAATTAATAAAATACGGTAGTAGTAGTAGTAGTAGTAGTAGTAGTAGTAATAGTAGTAGTAGTAGTAGGAATGGTTGTAGTAGTAGTAGTAGGAATGGTTGTAGTAGTAGTAGTAGTAGTAGGAATGGTAGTAGTGGTAGTAGTAGTAGTAGTAGTAGTAGTAGTAGTAGTAGTAGTAGTAGTAGTAGTAGGAATGGTAGTAGTGGTAGTAGTAATAGTAGTAGTAATAGTGATTGTAGTAGTAGTAGTAGTAGTAGTAGTAGTAGTAGTAATAGTGATTGTAGTAGTAGTAGTAGTAGTAGTAGTAGTAGTAGTATTAGTAGAAGTAGTAGTAGTAGGAATGGTAGTAGTGGTAGTAGTAGTAGTAGTAGT
>KK499772.1:716599-752969 GCA_000688715.1 Glossina pallidipes | reverse complement strand
ATATACATATATATATATATATATATATATACATATATATATATATATATGTATGTACATAATATATGTATATATATATATATATATGTATATATATATTCTATACATAAAGTACTATCACTTACCTACTCCGGGAAATGACGGCATTCCGGCAAAGGCATGCTGCAAAGCAGCCGCCTCTCCATTTGGCAGACCTTGCGGTGGTGGTGGAGGTATAGTTAGGTGTAAAGGGGCTAAATTATTAATTCAAATAAGAAAGAAAAAGAAATTGTTAATGTTTTTAAAGAAATGCACAAACGCTCACACCCGCATACAATTGCGGAATTGTGACTATGCTGAGAGATGTTTCATCATTAGGATATACCAATTCCTAAAAACTTTTCATGTCGGTGGATACGTGGACGGGCGGTGACTATATATCGAAGGCCCCATGAACTATATGTATTCGTAATGCGGATGAATAGTGGCGACGATTTCACTACATAGCCCGCTTGTCTTTTGGCAAACTTGGGCATTATATTTCGCTTACCCTTATAGAAAAATTAACTTTGGAATTTCTTTTCAAATGTCCACTAAAGAGAACACTGCCACATTCTTGAACAATCGTGCCTTTGATAAAGATCACACCTTTGCGAGTCGCAAACTCGGAAAACTAAATTATTGCAAAGAACATTCATGCAGCGTGTATCTTTAGGATATTATCGGTCCATTTCATCATCAACATTCCATATATATACCACGCCTATATACATAATATATAAAATTTCGAAATAATATGGAAATTTTTTAAGGGATTTAGTGGTAAAGGACCGACGGTGTCCCGCTGAAATTAGATAGTTCTGATGAGTCTTAGTATCCGTTAAGGCATCAAAAATCTGGAATGTACTAATCTTTTAATATACTTTGCTTATTGAAATTCTTCTCCAACTATTAGGCGATTGGATGTATTTTGATCAGTGGCATCTATTCGTGAACATGATAAAGTAATGTGGACTGTACACCACAGTTAAGTTTGATGAGTTTTCACTTTTTTCTATATAAAATAACAGTTTCCCATTTAGTATTATTGAGTTACTCTGTGTACACAGACGCCAATCATGGAACGTTCAAAATGGCATTTTTGATACTCGTTACCTTTGTTGTTCTATTTGAAGAAATCTGCTGCCAAAGCCTATCAAACACTTTTAGGAGCTTATGATGACAGTCTGAAGGCAATGAATTGCAAGATTTATTAGACGAAAACCAAGCTCAAACTCTCAAACAACTCTCGAACAACTTAGCAGTTGATGGTCAATTATTTCTAGACGTGTACATGCGATGGAAAAGATTTGGCAGACAAAAAAAAGAAGATTTTTTTGTGGCGTATAGCGAGCGACTGGCGATAAACAGTAGTTCCTTGCGACAATTCCAAGCGGAAAAAGTCATGAGTTAATCCAGGAAGGCTATCACATCGATACCGAAGCGGAATATTCACGGCCATAAAATTTTGCTGCGCACATGGCGGGATCAGTAAGGTCTGGCGTATTATGAGCTACTAAAGCCAAATCAAATTGTCACTGCGGATGTCTGCCGCCGTCAAGTGAACAAATTGCAGGATGTGTTTGTTGTGCAAAATATCAGTAATACCGGTTAACAGACGGAAACTCATCCCCTTCCACCCCTCCCAACGCTCGATCACAAGTTCCAAGGATACTTTCCGCAGCTCGAATTGGGAGCTCTGCCGCTTCCACCGTATTCACCTTCGCCTTCCGATTACCATTTACTCAGATCGATGCAGCATGGTTTGGCTAGCACGCGGTTCCAAAATGCTGAAGAACTGCGAAATGGATCGCAATCAAACTAATAACTTCTTTCTCTCAACAGGGTATCGTCATGTTGCCAGAAAGATGAGAGAAAGTTGTAGAAAATAATCGAAAATATTTCGACAAATGTGTTTTGTATCAGTTCTTCTTCTGTCTTTTTCAAGTGAAAAAATGATCAGAATACATCCAAGCACCTATTATATACACGCACCGAATAAAATAAACGGTAACAACGTTCGGTTGCCGCTCTCGGGCAGTTTATTAGTTTGCTTAACGAAGACACAAACCAGCACAGCTAGCAAATGCAAAAAGTTGCCCTACTCACGCATATGTTGGCACGTGTTTGCGAACATTTGTACCGCGGGTTTAAGTCTCCAAGATGCTGTAATTTATTTTCCATGCGCTATTTAGAATATTGTGCGCATGACTTCAACTACTGACTAATTTACTGACATTTTATGCATTTATCAAAGACATATGACATGTATTGGAGGAAATCGTTTCTTTCACAGTGTTATCGTTGTATACGAGAGCGGCTATGTTCACAAGTTCGGTTTCTTAAGAAATTGCTAACTGAACTCAATACCAGATTCGAAATACTTTTTTTTTTTGTAGGGAAAATGGCTAATTCTTATGCAACTTGGCACAGAAATATAAGAAAAAGTATTTAAACTTTTTTTACTCCTTGTCTACCTAATCAGGTGATCGTTTAAATTGTTTTGATAGTAATGGGTTTAAAGTGTATATTTGTACCGATTGGGAATGATTCTAGTATTTTTTTTTAGTTTTACTTACGTCCTGGGAAGGGAGTTTGCGGTGCCATGCCATTTGTAAAAACACCATCAGCAGCAGCAGCAGCTGCAGCGGCCGCTGCTGCAGCGCCACCACCTGGTTGGCAATTAGGTGTTTGAGCGCCCATTTGAAAATTGGGCATAGTTGGAGAGGGCAACGAGGGCTGACCAGCTCCATTGATTCCATGAGGTATTTGGGTGGCCAAAGCAGCGGCGGCCATAGGATTCATATATGAGCCTGGAGCCGTTGCGGCGGCGGCCATTAAAGCAGCTTGTTGTTGCTATTAATACATTAAAAACAATTATTTAAAATTTCTCACTAATTTGTGTGAGAAGAATTACAGCTTACCTGAGCGTAAGCTCCATATGGACCAAACTGATTAAAAACAAAGGGATTTAAAAGATTCATATGGCCGGCCATTTGTTGCATTCGCCGGATTTGTCTTTCTTTTTCAGTGTCAGCAAATTTTACTACCAAACTCGAGGAAGCACCCTGATCATAATAAAACATAGAAAAAATATAGAAAAGAGAGGAGGGGTTAATATGTTTATTTTTTTTTTTTTTTTTTTTTTTTTTTGTTAAATATATTTATCATGATTGATAGCGAAATAATTGAGAATTTTTTTGACTTTATTTATATAATTTTGTTTTTGTAATGTCCGTTCACTGCCAATTATAATTCCGTTCGATAGGGATTAGTTGATTTTATCTATGAGATGTGTTATGTTTTTGTTCGATATCGTTTTTACAAAACCTAATTAGAGGTTATGGTTGCTGTTTACATGAGAATATTGATTACATTGACAATACAAAGTATTTTTGTAATCATTGGTTCAATCATTTTATTATTATTATTATTATTATTTCCTGAAAGGATAATTCTGATAAATAAGTTTTTTTTTTTTTAAATTATCTTCTTTCTTATATATATTTAATTAGCATAACAATAATAATAATAATTATGCGAAGATCAAACCTAACAGTCGTAAGTAGTGGCAGAGAGGAAATGATTGAATGCAAACATAAATATAAAACAAGTGGCACGTTATCGATGACGGCGGTAGGTTCCAAAGAATGGATCTATATGGCTCGAACTTGCTATTGTGCATATATAAATCAAATCATTATTCTAAAGCAAAAAAAAAAAAAAAAAAAATCTTTTGTTGCCATGTGAACGCTTGTTATCGAACTTCAAGAACTAGAGCATTCGACCCAACTTTTCCATATTTTCGCATTTACTATGACAAATTTTACTTAATATGACTATTTCTTCGAAATGGGGCATTATATGGGGAGCTGTCGTAAGAATGGTCTCATCAAGTTTCTTTTTAAATAATATTCGTGCTTGTGCGGTCTGTTGATTAAACATATTGCAGATAGACAGATGGAGAAACGAAGTTACACCGATCGATGTACAATTATTTTCTGAACAAAACATATATAATAAAAACTGGGTACATCTCAAGCCTCTTTGGTTATTTGCAAAGATCCGCAAAAAACTTAATATATACTGCTACTGTTAACGGCGTAAGATATGAAAAGTGGCGCAATTCTACCCATTTCCGTAGATTGCGGAAACACTAGCTTTCTCATTCCGTTTGCTAAGGTATAAAAATGAGAAATCATTTTAACTGCATATGTTAATTAGGTGGATGTTGGTTCGTTAATAGCGAACACAATTACACTAAAACCTTTATAAAGTTGTTTAAAAAATATATTATTATTATTATTACTATTATTATTACATAAATTTAGCCAGAGAATAGATTCTAAGACTAAAGTGTTAAAGCACTAGCGTCTTAGGCTTTCGGGTTTATTTTTATTAATATATTATTGTTGTTGTTATTATTATTATCATTAAAAACTCTATCGCGCTTGAGATTTGAACCTACGACCATTTATATAAAGCATAGGGAGAAAGACCAGATATATACGTTACAAGTTGCAGTCTTTCGTTCACAGAGATATCGAAGAAGATTTCACTTCATTAGCGCGTTACAGATTGACAGACAGATGCTTTATGATGTTTTTCCGAACATTCCAATGAAAAATTTACATCTCGGCTGTGAGTATTAAGTTACGAACTTGGTTAGGTAAAGCTTGGAGTTGATCTGACCGTACAAGTTGTTGTCCACCTTTTCCTTGTATGTTCTTTGTTGTCGTGAATTTCAGACGGAAGGAAGAAAGTGCCTGGTACATGTTTCAAGAGCTATGATAGTGATACCGCGACAATATCCTAATCTTTGTGTGCCGCTGTTATCTAGCATAAATGGCTGTAAGCGGAGTCATTTTTCCGTAACAAGGCAAAATTATGTACGTCACGAAAGGTCGCGTACAGTGACGATGGCAGATTCTTGTTTTTATTTCCCGCACTATGCTCACCTTTTCACTTTATATTGTTTATGTTATTTTGGTGCGAAATAGAAATTTGCTTAACTTTATGTAAAGTTTCACAAAATTAAATTTAAAATACGCTTTCAGAAATTTTTCAAAAACAAGGTCATGCTAACGGTTTAGAAATTTACATCACATGTATTCATTTTCATATAAATTCTTGTGAAATTTTCACGTCAATCAACGTCAGTTGATTGTACGCAATAGCATTGACACTATGCGGCAACATTACAGTTATCAAGCCGTGCATGCAAACAAGTAATATGACAGTTATATGATATATTTTAAGGGATTCATGTATGTGATCAAATTGAAATTTTTAATATAATAAAATATCTAATATTTTAAATTAACTATTTGTACGCAATATACGCTATATACAAATATATTTTTCTGTATTTTGTATAAGAAAAACATTATCAAAAATACTTATGAAAAACTCGTATAAAATGTCTTTTAACAAACTCTTTTTGTAGCTATGTGACATGCTGAGTGATTATGTTGAACCAACCTCAAGTCTTCATCAAAATATTTTCACAATTGCGACCTGTATGTTGAGCACAAAATCACAAGATGGACAGACGGACAGACAAGTTCAGATCGATTCAGCAAGTGATTCTGAATGTAGTATAATGAAAGGTTGATCCATCCCAAGTCCTACTGGATATTGTAAATGTACGAGTGATTTTGATTCGTGAAGAGAGCGTTGAAGATGTTGCTTGTCCTTCAACGTCTATCGATCAAGACAACGTTAACAGAGTTAAGAATTTATTGATCAAAGAGTGCCTCTTAATAATTATTGCTTTTGTTGACATTTGGTAAACATCCTTTGGGTTTGGGAGACATCTCACTATAATTGAACGTTTCGCAATGCGTTCGTTCTTCGTGACTTTCATTCCTCAATAACGGTACTCTCCTGATTTACTTCTGTCTGAAGGCTAGAAGCTTTCGAAAGTCAAACATCCGGTATAACCCTTCAATACTAAAATATTGAATAATTTTACGAAATCTTCGTTGTCAAGTATTTTTCTATCCAAAAGTGTTGGAGGTTGGGGGTCATTTTAGAAAGTATTAACCGGTTGTATGCTTCCTTTCGTTTTTCCTCAGGTTATCGCAGCAATATGAACAAGTTCATCATTATAATATGTATGAGCCACAAGCTCTCGATGCCAATAATCAGGAGCAATGATAGTAACACCAGCGATTAGCAGCAACAACAATCAGAGTGATAATGGCAACAATAACAAGAACAACCACAACAATGGTTTTAACAAAAATTTAAAGAGCGACGGTAAGAACAACACACAACAATAACATAAATCTTTGGCGAGGTTGAGAGTCACTTGTGGTAATGCATAGGCGGGTATATAATTAACAACACTATCAGTAACACCAACAATTACAACTACTGCAATAACTGTATAAATCGTAACGATAGCTGAAATAAAACAGTGGCAATAATAGTTACTGCAACTGTAAAGATAACGACAATTGTCGCAATAACAAAAATAACTACAACAACAACAGAAGCAGTAACATCAAACAACAACATTAACTATACTATAACGGTGCTTCTTAGCCGGGGTATGAATTCAGAGCTTTCCAGAAAGTTAGTTTCCAAGCAATTTATATAATAATGAGAAGATGTTTATAAGAGAGTTATTTTACAACGGCTAAGCTAAATCAGCTATCCGCTAAGCTTGTAGCCACAAAATCGGAATCGTCGACGAAGCCAACGCAGTTGAACGCCTAATCCTACGATCCTATCAGTCATTCAGGGAAAACGGCCAACGGCGGCCAGCTATCCCCTATGTGTAGAGATAAATAGTCGGGATCAGCGGGTAAGATAAGCCAGTTGAACTCGTAATAAATGTGTGTAGCAATACAAAGTGTTACTGTAACCTAAAGAAAAAAAAAGCGAAGAAATTTTCGGTTAGACAGAGAGATCGAAGTCGATTTTCCACTTCCTTGCAATACGATACAGTCAGTACACTGAAGTCGATAATTTTTATATTTAACTTTCTATTCGATTTCTGCTTTACATTATGTGCGCCAGCTACGATGGAATGTCTCTATCTGCCTTGTTTTGCGAAAACGGATGTTTACTCGGATCACTATCTCACCTGTTGCAATGCCTAATGTCTCTAAAGAGCTATATTGATTTAAAAACTTACTTAGGCAGACAAAGTTGGCTTTTCAGAACATCGCTCCATATTTCGAGAGGGTAAGTATTTGGATTGTTACAACCCGTTTTTCTTCTCTAACAACGCATACATCAACGTTGAGATTGCCCCGCTTGCTCCACTCCATATCCTGTTTTTTCTCTTGAGACAAGGCTTAAAGCAATTTCTAGTTCCGAAATTTTTTGTCACGAATATCGAACCTCTTAAAATGCACTAAACGCAAGCTAGTTACTAAAAACTTCTCTTCATACTTTCAATCAGCTTTTTGCGTTTACAAGATGCTTATCTATCCAAAATTTTTCCAGATCATCGTCATGCATACATGCATAGGGGACCTCCCTTGGACGGCTAGTTTTATGTTTTATAAGTGAATCTCACTCGTAACTAAAAAACATTGTCGTCATCATACGTTTACGTGATTCTGATTTTTCCTGGGATTATCGGTGTTTTGGTAAGGATGATGAACCACATCTAGCTTGTGAAGATACCATTGAGATTTTCAACGTTATCTGATATTATTCTAAGGTTTCTTCTGCTTTGGAGAGTAAGTTCCTTTCTAGTATAATTGGAGATATTGTGCTGAATGACTTATATTGCCGTAAACTAAAATCTTAAGCTTCTTCTTCAAGTTTGGAAGCTTCTCAGAAAAGCGGAAAGACACCTATCCAAAAATCCAAAAAATATTTCTGCATTTTTCCAATCATTTTTACTACTAATAGCCTTATCACTTCGCTTGCAAATATTGTTATTGCGTGTCGACGTGGGTTCACAAAAGTTGTCAACAATTTCGTTAAGCAGAGTGTTTTAATTACGGGACTTTCAATTTCGGTTGCCAAACAGTTCCTGATGTCATCTGTTGGACATAAGTTGATTAATAGCAATCGAAGATATCCTTTGATAAGATATTTCTGAAAATTTCTTTATTGTTGCACTTTCCTCTCCAATGTTACGACGACACGTATTATTCAAATTGCAATTATAATAAAAGAATTTCATGGAATTTTTATTTAAGATCTTATCACTAAACTAAATGTGATGAAATCACCTATATAAGTCCAGGTGCTAAAGATTTTTTTTTATAAATTATAATTAGCCATAGTTATAGTTAGTAATAGGAACGCTTATGTTTAGCTGTTGGCGACCTTTTAATTTACATGAATAAATAAGTAAAATATATATATATATATATATATACATAAATATAAGAATATATATATATACATAGATATAAGTGTATATATGTTTCTATAAATACGTATATTTTTATATATTCCATCGATTTCTATTACCCCACAACGCAATTTTGTATGAATGCAACATTTCAATTAAAATGTTCATCCATTAAATCAAACAATAACATTTACGCCGATAGTTGGAAATATGTATTTGTTCTAAAACCAAGGACCATAAATTAAAAAAGAGAATATATATATATATATATATATATACAAACTCATGTCCTTATATATCAACCGAAAACCATCAATTAAATATTTTATCACAGTGCTTTCGGCTAAAGCCGCTTAAAAGCCCATTAAACTGACAGTATTTTAGTTATTTGTTTGTATGCACACCGTGGCAACGACACAAACATTTGTCCATTTCTATTTTATGACTTTCTTTTTTATTTCATTTTATTTTATTTTATTTATTTGTTAATTTTTTTTATTTTTATTTTTGTTTTTTTATTTCTCATTTTTTGTAATTAAAATAATATGTTAAAGTATAGCATGTGAAAAATATCTATAAAGTTTTTTTTTTTTTTTTTGCTTTGTAACCATTTAGGCGTTGGCAAATAGTTTGCCTTCCTTTATAAAAGTTATAAACGTGTATATGCATGTATTTGTGATACACATATTTGATTTGCGTAAAATAGAGAGAATGCGAAAAAAAGGCAACAAAAAAAAAAGGAAAACAAATATGTAAATGTAACATTTTTCATAGTGGAGTTTGTTTGCACAGAACTTAAATTATAGTGCTTTGCAGCAACACCTCAAAGTATGCAACAGTTTTATTGAGACACTTACTCACTGACTCAAGGTGGTTTTCGTATGTTTGTGCATTTGGTTAACGTAGAGCAAGCAGCAGCATAAAAGCATAAAAACCACTGTCATGTACAACACACGAATAATAATTTTGGCACGAAAGCTATGTTAACATGTCCCCAGTGCGGTAGCTGGTAGCTGTTTGGTTCCTATATTGCACATTCTATACATTCGAATATTTTGGTGCACTGAGAGTTTTCAATATTAACAGCGCCTGCGATACTACTACCACTGATCATAGTCAAGGAACGTTTAATTCAGCCCATAAAAGCGGCACAATGTAGTGCTACTTCCCGTACGCAAAGTGTAGATATTATGAAAAACACTATCTTTAAGCTTTGCATATTACACACGAAACTTGTATTCAGAAAGCGCGTGAGAGCGAGAAAGATAGATACAGATAGAGTTATAGATAGAGATAGAGATAGACAGAGAGAGCGAAAGGGAAAGAAAGAGAAAGAGAGAGATGCTATTGGTGGCAGTACATCTCATATGGGTATATTATATTATGCTAGCAAATCCCAGCGCTGCTGTTATGTGTATGTCTATGTCGGTAAGCAATGAGTTTATTATGTTCACATTGTGCATATTTTGTTATGGTAACGTTGTCAGCCCCACCAGTACTCCCTGCGAACTCTTTACCATTTACTATTGCAAAAAAAAAAAAAAAAAAAAAAAATAGAAGAAGAAAAGCAAACTTTTTGCACAAACAAAAGCAATATCAGTACCAGTAATAATAGTAGTGACATTGGTAGCGGTGTGACGGAGAATGAATGGATATGCTTGCGGCTTGTTCAACCATTAGTGAACATGTAATGTGAACATGGCCAAATGTAATCACTGTAGTGTTGTTGCATTGTTAGCTGGTTCGGGTTGAATGGCTGCCTAGCTGCCTGTCTGCCTGGCTGACTGTTTGGCTTAGTCGTAATGTATATATATATATATATATATATACATATATATATATATATATATATACATATATACATGTATATATGTAAATAGAAGGGACACAAAAAAAAACGTAACGAATGCATAATTTGCGCGTGTGTGTGTGTGTGTATATGGTTGGGCATATGAACGTGTGTGAGTTTATATTTCAGTATTCTAAGGAGACCAACAGGTCTATTTGTTAGCTATACACACGTTGTGCTCGGGATCCATTCAGTGCCCACACAGGCGCACATTTCCCGCCTTAAACATTTAAACATTTTTTTTCATTCTCGTTGATTGTGCTGCAGTAGTAGTAGCTTTGGTTATATTTTAAATAATTTCATGCGGATTTTATTTTTGGCGGTCTCAGACAAATTACTTTTTAAATGCATTTTTAGTACATACATTTAATATTTCGCCTCTATGTGCGAGTGGCTATGTGCTATGTGCACCCTTTGGTTATAGGATTTACTAAAACTCCCTTTTTGCTGGCGTGGGACTCATTGTTTTATAATAACTACCGGTTTAGTTGCGCTGACAATATTGTTGTGTGGTGTTTTACTGCCTGCCTACATTATACATGTACATACATACATATAGACATATATACAGATATATACATATATATATATATATATATATATGTATATATATATATATATATATATATATATATATATATATAGATATGCTTATCTACATACTCACATGCCTGAGTGGCAAAAAAAGCAAAACAAATGGTGTACAGGATTTTATAACAATTTTTGTGGTAAATGTGTGACATTTTCGTTTTATATATATTTATGGTAGATAATTGTATTAAATGAATTTTTGTTTTTTTGTTTTTTTTTTTTTTTTTTTTTGTAGTAAAGTAAACGTTAAGCCATATTTAATCTTTATATAATAAATGTTCATTTAATACCGCGTTGAAAATTTTAAAACATTTAAATCTGCCAAAAATTATAGTAATAAATGGCAGTAAAAGCAATTTAAATAAAAAGATCAAAATTGAAACTTTATTTGAAGAAGCTAATGGTAAGAAATAAAGGCGTTCTTTATGATTGCTGACAAAAGGTCTAATCTGTAAAATTTAATGCATTAAAAACTTGCCAAGCATTTGTATATGCATTGTGTTTGTGCTTCATTTACAATTACTTACGATTATCGACGGAAAAATGATACAAGGGAGATGATAGATAAACTACTAATTAAAGTAATAGAGAAGAAAGAAACGCAAATAAACAGTCTTCCGTCATTCAATTCCGAGCTAGCTATAGTTATTTTCGTGATCTTTACCTGGCAAAGATTTGGCGCGAATGGCCGACAAAATTTGCGCCCTCTTTGTTGGGAGAAAAGACAGTGCAATACGATAAAGGAATTCACTAATGTGTCAAAAAGAAGAACTACACTACAACTCTCGCCGTCCCACCGATTCAGAGTGAACCTACCGGCAGAATTTGGATGGGATGAGCATATCGCTGACTCTGGAATATCAAAACAAAAATAGTACTCGAACAGTTTGAAGCTGGAAAACGGCGAAACTGGAGCTGGCATATTCGCCCCGAGATATCAGAAGACCATACCGCCCGGACATACTTTCTTAATATTTCAAGAAGAAATCTATGCCATCTCTGCTTCTGCATCAGAATGTTTAAGAAGGCAATGGAGAAGACAGCTAATCTGCATTCACTTCGGCAAGCACGTTGCTTTAAAGGTCCCTATGTCGCAATACGCATTGCCCATTACTGCAGTGCAACTCCTTGGTGAAGCGGGAAAATCAGCGAAATTAGTAAAACATTTATGTATAACCTTGACGTTATTTACTTTTCCAAATTATTTCATTCCATTTTTCCATTCTATTTATAAGTATTCCAACTACATTAACTATGTGTGTTAGGCTTGGAATATGTGATTTCTAAGTAATGTATTTTCCTGTTACAAAGCTTGCTCTTTCATATCAAGTCACGTTACGGTACTGCAGAAGTAAAACGAGTAGAGGATGCTGCGAATGTATCAACAGTGTTCAGGAATTCAGGCATAATGTCAAGTACAGTTTACATTTCCTACCAACACGTACACATACACAGATTTTTGTTGTACGCTTTATTGTGATTGTATTTAAATGTGGATTTTATGACGGCATGGAAATGGGCTCTCATTTCTGATCGCAGAGGTTCGGCCCAAGGCTATCCATTCGCCTTTGCTTTCTCTTACCTAAACTCAGAATTTAATAAATTCGTAAACATTTAACGAAAAAATTTAGTTAAAACTTGCGATGTTAACATAATCAACCGCAAAATTGCATTTCCGTTTATTTGTTTTGCTTATTTTGTTTCATTCACTTATTGCATTTTATTTTTATTTCTTTCGTACAAAAAGCCTATTAAAGTATCATGAAAAGCGTAATTTGTTGGTGATTTTCAACAACAACCAGTCAGTTAGAAAAAAAAAGGAAAAGCGAAATCCTTGCTGTCGATGGGCTAAGCAGTGAGAATGTAAAGCAGAGTACTTGAGAGTACTTTTTGCTTTTGCTTAAATAAAATGAAATCAGAAGCGAAACGTTTAACTGTTACCGGGCACAGACGTAAGTGGTGCATGTTATTTGCTTATCAAATAGAAAGAAAAAAAAAGAAGAAGAGTTAAAGTAAAGCTGAGTTCGAGAAGTTGTCGCACAAAGCAGGGAAAAGAACTTTTTCTTTTTTATTTTTTTTAAATTCATTTTTGGTTAATTTATTTCTTTGCCTTCGTAATGTAATTGAATTAAATGTAAAAGAAACAGAAAGAGAAATTAAGCGAATTAAATAAGTTTCGCCATTTGCTAAGTTTTACACAATAACGACAACATTTATAGTCTTTATCTACTTCATGGATTTCGCATAAAATCTTAGCAATGAAAAAAAAAAAACGTGAAATAACGAATATACCATAAAGCCCAAAGGACCAACAGTTGCATAAATGCTACATACTTAGATCATCTAAGAATAGATAAGGGAGAGGAAATGCAATGTGTTAATCTTGATGGAATAATAGCGTCTTTTGATGTGATAATGCCACAAAAATTAATTAGACGAGAGAGTTCAAAGCGCTCTAGACACGAAGCAGCCAAATAGCTGGTAACATATCAACATGACAACCGTGACATTAACTAGGAGATTACCTGGCGTTCATTGAATCGAAACATTGACTTTTATTTCTGAAGTGATTTGAGATTTGTTGCAAAATCACGAGAAAAGTGAAAAACAGTTTTTCGACATCAATTAGAGATCGAAGTTCGTGAATTGCTTACGGACCGCACCTTTATGCGTAAATTTATTGATATTCATGTTGAGGCTACGTCGGCTTTGTGCAGCTATTGGAGTCAATTAATTTTTTGGGTCGATCGATCGATCGATCGGCCGACGGAATTAAGAAAAGTTTCAGTACATGAAGGCAGAACAAAATGTTGTCAGTGTATAACGTGTTTTTACCTCTTCGAAAATAAAGAAGCAAAATTCGTCTCTTTCCTTTCATTTTCTTAAAACATAATCAACCTTAAGGTACGTCCCGGGGATCGCTTCCCAAATGACGCAAATTTGGATTTTAAATTTATTTATTCAGATTTTCAAGCTCGATATGTGCGTAAATGTATAGAGAACAGCGAGCATATGTATATATGTCTAGCAGCATCCATTATTCAACCTGACGTAGTATAAGTTTAATCCTTACATAGGGCAGAATCTAAAAATAGACGTAGATGGTCCAAATTATTTAGAAGTCATTTTTCAAAATTGCCCCAGCTGGTTCAAAATTTTCATACCAACTTAGAATGCCGAAATACTATTGCTTGGCCACTTTTGCCGAGACAGGCTTAGATCAATTCAGATAACAATTCTTGAATCGATTGGTATAATAAAAGATGGGTCTATCTTAGGTCCTTCTGAGTATGACTTACGTCCGCATTAATCTAATATACCCTGTACCAAAAGTAGTGTAGGGTATAAATATTCGCAAATACAATAGTTTTTCAAATGAAACTCTGTCCTTGTTCCATTTGTTACGATTCCTCGGCATCTGTTAAGTAAAATAAATTTGTAAAAAGAGTATTTTCTTTTCCCCAATAAAAGATAAGGCATTGAATCGATTGACACCACCTCTTTTTAAAGAGTCTGCTGTTTTGAAGAATTTGCAAGCGCATTCTATCTATTTTCAGGCTTGATGGTATTTTCGATTTTCATTTTCTTAAAATAACATTAATTTCCAAATTCTTGCAAATTTGCAAATCTTTTAGGATAAGTTGTTAATAAAACAATGACAAATATTGTTATAACTGTAAATGCATCGTAGACGCATCGCCGATTTTGAAAAGAGGGAGAAATAAGGAGAAAAGTTTTTGTAGCGAAATTGTTCTTGTTCCGAATTTTTGTTCCCCTAATTGAGCGATTTATTTAGCGTAAAAGATTACAGTTAATGGTGTTTTTTTCTTTGTTTTTTTTTTTTTTTGAGTTCTTGTGCCACACACCATAAGAGAATCAAATTAGATTGAATTTAATGAAAATGTCTTAAATCCAAAAAAAAAAAAACAAAAAAAGGAAAGTTTTTCTTACAATTTTTTTTTTTTTTTCTTTTTATCTACATTCGTTTTTATACTTTTCTTCTTCGTGTGAAAATGCTGACAATAAAGTTAAAATGTTTTTCGGTTTTATGCAATACACTTTTTAATTAATTTCAAGTCCAAGTATAACCGAAAAAAGCCAGAATGACATTTTCATTTCATGTGGAAATTAACAGAGAATGTCATTCACCGGGACTATGCTATGCATTTGCTAAAATAATATAATCCCATATATATAAATGTATGCGTTCGTATGTGCGTATGAATAGAGAAAAACCAGATACTTTGAAAATTCCATTAATGTTTGAAAGTAAATATGGTACGATTTCCCAACTAGTTGTGTACTTCAGAGCGTATAAGTATTTAAAATAAAGAGAATTTTATAAGAAATTTTTTATATTACACAGTATGTATAAGCGGACTTGCACACGGATTGACATCAAAGTGCGAACGAGTTACTCGTAGATAGAGTATAGTCGTCCGCTATTGTTTGTTATTACAACATTATAATAATGAGTGATAGTAATCGTGCATTTGTATGCCTTTAGATATACAGTATACAGATAGACAACAGTCGTTCGCAGTTGTTGTTTCTTCTAACTTCAAGTTGTACCGACTCTTGAAGAAAGCATTCATCTAAATCCATGACATACAAGGATATTGCTCGTGGAGTCTACACATGATCATGACGTAGCGAGATTGCAGCCGATGTTCGTTCGCATAGGCTTGAAGGAGAATGAAAGATCGAATTTACCGACTCTTGAAGAAAGCATTCATCTAAATCCGTGACATACATGGATAGTGCTCATTGAGTCTACACATGATCATGATGTTGATGGAGAATGAAAGATCGAATTTTTCTGTTATTTAATGACTAAAAGGCGTTGGATCTAATTTTCGCCGATAAAAAAGGTTTAACGGTCTAACTCAAAAGCACACTTATAGACGCTAAGCAACAAACACGCAACACTAATTATTGTCTTGAAGGATGGATAGTAAAGTGACATTGAAAAATCATAAGTTTTAGTTTAAGAGTCGGAAATGCATGAACGTGAAAAGATTAGTGAGATATAATGATTGTGCTAAAGAGACTAAAAAAAAAGTTACTTGAAGTGGGAATGATAAACGTTCGTTGCATTTACCAAATAAATCAGAGAGAAAATCAAAATGACGCTAATCCCTGTTTTCTTGGTGAAGAAGAGGATGGAAGTATACTGAGTTGTTTTCGTACCGAGGGCCAACTTAAATTCTTTAACGCGAAAAGCCCGAATTGTTTATGCAAGGATTCGATTGATTCAGCACGACAGCGATAAACGTTTAATAGAACTTAACACTGATCTGATAAATTGAAATGAAGTTTATGAACAAGCGGTACGATAAAATCAAAGAACGTGTCCACATTGAATGTGAATGTGAATGTGAATCTATGAAGAATTTCGTCTTGAAAACGAGCGCATATTTAATGTCTTTCCATCACCATAGGATTAGATAAAGCAAGATGTAGCTAAACCATCCCACGGGAGTTTGTACTCATTAGCATGCATTAATCTAAGGACTCTTGATGTGGCGACACTCTCTTCAAATACGGATAAGTTCAAATGGATATAAGTGCAAAGCGACATGACTTCCGTAAGAGCGGTTTGTCGGATTTATTCAGTCAAAAACTCTACTAACATCGATGTACGCAGCATTCATTTGCGAAGCCTTTAAACGTATGGCAAGTAAATTTAAACATGACGTTTATGGAGATTGATCCGCTTTTGGAAAAGCGTACCGGCGAGGAGAAATATTGGACTTGATAGTGTAGCTAATGCGAGAAGTCCAAACGGGATCAAATGTTTCTATTATTTTGAAGACAAGATGTTTACTACTGCTTTTATGAAGGGGTAAAGCAGAACTCGTCGTGTTTGCAGGGAACCGTTGAAAATTGCTTCAACATTACGACAAAGTTGTACTTTACCGTTTAAAAAAATACTGGATCCTGTGCGAATCCTCAGAGATATTCAAAGTTTAGGTCAAAAGAGATGGCAGATCAATGAGCTTTTCGCAAGCATTAAAGAATATGCAAGGAGCAAAACGGACTAATTCTTCATTTACGGATAGCAGTGTAGATTTCATCTTACGCGCATACCTGCGATAATAAACAGGATTGTGCCGCGAGAATTTCCTCCTCCCAAGTAAGGAGTAAGCAGAACCACTTGGTTTTCGTCTTTTGAATAAATTTCAACTATGGACGAAACAACGACTATTAGGTTCAGACTTACGCATAAATGAAGAAGTGGCGCAATGAAAAACTGATCTATAGCCGGAACGAAAATAATCAAATTAACGTGTGATATTAGACATTTGAAGAGGGTAAAATCGTTCCAATTAAAGGCGTATTTTGAGTCGTAACGAGAGTTATGAGTGGGATGAATTCGATACAATGAACGTAAGACGAACAATGACTAATTGAAAAGTCGAGCTCATTTGAATAGATTACATCCGAAATCCTATTATTGAAACTGATAAAAATAGTTGGCAGTCTAATGCCTACAAATAGATCATGTGCAGCTATGAAGAAAAACATTTTCTCAACTATTGTTTTCACATCCGGAGTCTATGAAAAGAAATTCGTATCTTTCTCAGCGTTCTCTGCATTCAAAAAATTTCCAGCATATCATATGTTGCTTCCTATCACGTAGCAATATAATACAATATTGTGTAAAAAGTATATATATATATATATATATATATATAAATGTATATAAATAAGTATAAATTTTATTGGCACAACGTTTCGTGTTGCAGAAAAAAGTACTCGTCGTTTAAAAATCTCATTTCGAATATACAATTCACAAAACGTCCGGTTTCCGGTATATGTATTTATCTACTTATTACTTATTGTTGTTGTTATTTTTGCAGTTGTTGCTGCCTTTGCCAAACATAAATTTCTAAAAAAATTAAGTCAAAAAATATCCGCAGCTGAAACGTAAAATTCATATTATCGTCTGCACTATCGCATATATATGCAATATGTACAAGTGTGTACGTGTATGCCTCCGTGATAGCAACAGGCTTATTTCGTTCAAGCGGCGGCCTTGTAGTAATAATAATGATAATAATAGTAATGATATATAGCAGCAGAATTCTTTGGCGAAAAAAGAAGGAAATAATAGAAAGAAGAAGAAAAGGAAGAAGAAGATGAAGAAGGCGAAAAAAAAAAGCAACAACGTTATTTTTGGCATCAAAAAGCAATCGCATGTTGCATGCAATTGTTGAGTGTTACAAACATTTCAGCTTGTTGGTACTTAACACAAATCCAGAGGGAATGGAGAAAACGCACAACCGAAAACAAAAAAAAAAAGCTAAAAGGGCCAAACGTGACGTTATTAGAGTTTTTGGATGGTGTTCTATTAAATATTTTAGTCACTATGCAGCTAACAGTGGGTTGCGGTTGTGTTTACAAGTTATTTTACTCTCTTCGCTTGATGAGTTGGAGGCAAGTTTTTGGCAATTGTTTTATATTGTTTTATGTGCTGGCCTGACTTATTCCATATTTTTATTGTTTTTGGTTTTTTTTGTTTTTTTTGTTTTTTTAAATAAACACTGCTAGATGTTTTTGCAGCATTCTGTGGTTGTCTGGTTGTTATGCTATTGGCTTTGGCTGCGCGACATTGAGTGCTAAAGTTGGCAAAGTTTCAAGTGTTACAACTTTAATGGACTATTAGAGGTGAGAAAGTGTTAAAATGCCAGCTTATCGCTAATGTTATAATTTGTGTTATTGTGTGGCGTGTGTGTGTATGTTTTCTGTTTGTGTTTCGTTTTGCTTTTAAGGATATTTATTATGCGACTGAAGGTGTGAAAATTATGAAAACATGTAACAATAGAGATTTTTTTCAACTCCGAGAACTTTGTGTACACGTTTAAGTGACAAGAAGGTAATAATATATTGTATGTAAGTGTTTGTGCATTTATAAAATTGCAATTTTTATTTCATCCAGAAACGAAGACATAAGATCTTTACTATACGATAAACGATTGGAGAAACATTTTAAAAGCTTTAGATTTTGTACGTCTGGGATATTCTTGATTAAAGTAAGATATCCTTTCTTTCCCTGTCTGCATTTTCTGCAATTATCTTGAAAGCTTAAAGTTTCTTTGGCATAAGCAACTGCATGAACAAAGCGGTATTTTAAATATAATCGATACATAAGTTTTTAAAGTAAATTAAATTAAAACTAAAGCGAAAGGTCTCCAAAGGGTTAATTGGTAAATTTTAAGGGTAACTCCGATTTAAATATCCGGTCCGGATATATTATGTTTGTGCTGATGGTATGGGTGGATGAGATAGACCCACCTGTTTTTATACCTCTCTTTGCGGAATCATTTTCTTAATTAATATAAGCTTGTCCTTCCATATGTCCGTCTTATGTCTGTCCATGTTTTCCTATGTTCAATCTATAGTTCGTAACTTTCGTTTGTGTTAGGGCCCAAGGATGACCTTTTTCTAAAACGATTCGGATCAAATCGCTTTTTCGACCTTATAAAGCCTTACTTCGATAAGTCGTTATAAGTACAACAAAAGTCTTTATACATCGGCGTTGTGATGTAGTGCAGTATAATAACGCCCGACGGAGATTTCCTTGAAAACGCCCGTGACAGTCAAGGTGAATAAACACTACTCGCAATGAAAGTTGTTAATATGACCACTGTACGTGTTAATTAATTTAATCGATTCTTGAGCGAATCTACATGAATGATAAATTTGGTATCTTTGGTAGGTTGCGTATTTTTGAAAACTTTTCGTTCAATAAGATTTAAATTTATATTTCGTTATGATCAAATTAAAATAATTTTCGCCTGTGTCCATAAAATGAATAAAATCGTAGCAAGAATAACTTAGAAATCATTTGTGTCTGGTAAAAAGAAAAGTGCACTTGTACGACTTGCACATTGGTACAAAGTGAACAAAGTGAAAGGACATAAGAACGAATGCGAAAAATACTTAAGATATTGCATTTCGTACACATAAGATTTTTTTTAAGAGCAAACTCACACAGACTTTCATTGTAAGATACAAAACGAAGCGAATTCGTTAGTAAGAGTTAGAGACATTTTTACTTGATTGGAAAATAATGAGCATGTATGCGTGTACATACATGCGAATACGTAAGCGTAAGCAAGAAAATTGAATTTAAATACAATACGCTAAGGGATTAAAAATCTCTTCAACGCATAAGTCTACAAAGCGTCTTTCCTCTTTGTTGAAGTTTGTGTGTTTGAAATGATACGTTCAGCCTAAACTTAAAGAAAAGAGACGAGCGGATTGTATAGTCGAAGATTAAACTTCTCTTGACTCATAGGTACGGCTATGGTTTCAACTTTAATCGATGTCTTTTTTGTTGTCAGAATACTTGGCAAAAATAATTTTTATCCTTATGAACGTCTGTATATAGTAACATCCCTTTCAAAGGGCCTACTGTTTTAGGGGATCTCGCGTAAGTGATCAAACAGATCATAGCTTCTGGGGGTTATGATATTAACACGCGACATAGTTGTATGTTAAATTGCAAGAACTGAAACCAAAGTCGGATGACTTTGAGCACTTCCAAATTTGCGCTTCCACGTTTTTATATGCCATAAATTTTAATCGTTATAAATATCCTTTGCAAGTATGGGAGAAAATTAAAGAAACTGAAGGACATTTGATAAAACTTTCTTACGGAGCCTATCTTATCTGTTCAATTTTTAAATGAATTTTTGCTTCTCGATTACTGAGAAAAACAGATAAGAATATTATAGTTGGGCAAGGCCGACCATTAAATACCCTATACCACATTGTCTAAAATTCTTATTTTTATTATAGAACACAAAAATTATATCTTGTTTCCATATAGAGGCATATAACAACTTTTCAGAATAGTGCGTTATATGAATGCGTTATGATGGAAAAAGTGGAGCGAGCCGAACCGTTTTCAATAGCGTTCGTCCTTGGGTCAAAACACGTCACTGTATCAATTTTCATCACAATATCTCAAGTATTGCGACCTTTTGCTTGCGACACAGATTTACATGGACAGACATAAGATGGACCGACAGACGGACAGACAAGACAATTCAGATTATGATTCCGAATCGATATTATAAAAGATGGGTCTATCTTAAGCTCTTCTGCGTGTTACATACGTCCCACCTAACTTAATATATCTTCCACCGCAGGCAGTGTAGGGTGTAAATAGGTATTGAAGATTACCATTTTTCTTTCATGAATTTTAACAATTATCTGGAAATTAAGAGCAAAGCGTATTATTTTAGATAAATCGGCCCATAAGCAAAAATGAAGGCGATCTATGCCTTTGTCATTGATCTCGTTTTGCTTTGACTTTTAATTTCTTCTTTGCACTAAATTTCTTTTGCTTTCTTTATACAATTTGATGATCACTGTTTTTATCGATTTTATTGTTTCGTATCATTTCTTATTTTCTTGTGCATATATAACATCCAAGATAATACTAATGGTCGTCGTTTATCAAAAATTTGTTTACTTCAGTGTTCGTAGGAAAAACGTAATAAAGACAAATGTATGAAAATACTCAAACTGACTATTGTTACGAGATTATCATAATTTTTCTTATTTCAAAATATTTATTTGTTGGAATTTTAACATTTCATCGACAAGATGTAGACAAAGCTCCCTTAATGAGTTTAAAATGTTATTAAATCCATGTCTAGTTGTGTGTTTAAACAAAAAAAAAAAAAAGAAAAGAAAAGACTCGTTTTTACTGAGACTATATTAGTTTGCGTGTGCGTTTGATATAGTACCGGAAATAAATTCGTTAGATTTTGTTTCTTTGCCTTTTTTTATTTTCTTTTTCATAATTTTTTCAACTTTTACACCCATCACCAACGGTGATGACGGGTATATTCATTTTGTCAAAACGCTTGCAACGCCCACGAGAAAGCTTCAGAGACTCTACAAAGTATAAGTATTCTTGATCAGCATCAAAATCTGAATCGATTTTTGTCCGGCTGTCCATCTGTGAAAATAAAGCTATCGTCTTCCAATTTGGCAGAAATATAGAAAATCTTAGCGCGCAGGTTACTAAAGAAAATGGGTCAAATGCGCCAAAGGGCACGCTTACAGTACTGTCTAAACTGAGTACACTTTCGTTTTCCCAAAGGAATGAGAAATTGGTTTTTTTGCTCATTTCTCATAAACTACAGCAGATAATTTACAAAACTTAATAATTTACAAAAATTTAATTCTACCGGCAATGCTGCAGTACTTCTACAAAAATGGAAGAAATCAGATACACGCCTACTTAATTTTGTAGTGTGTCGTAAATTACCTATTTTTTCAAAACTTTTATAACGCAACGAAGCAAAGTTCTCCATAAACTATATAAATTCTTAGCCAATTTCGACGTAAGCATGTCCGTCCATCCATTTGAGCATTTGTTTGTCTGCGCAACTGAAGAAAAGATATCGCCTACAAACTTGGAAAGGAATTTGAAAATGACTCAAACGCCCACAAGCCCAGGTAACAAAAACTATGAACAACTTCGTTTTTCGTGTTGTTCGTTTGTTACTCATAAAGTACACCACCTACACCATATCAATTTTCACTTTTATTTTGAAAATGGAAAAAATCAGCCACGCCCATCCAGTATTGTAAAGTATGAAAATGTAGTTTTTTCCTCTCTTTTTAGGATCACGGTGATGCGTATAAAGAGTTCGGTCAGAACCGAATATAATTTTCTGACTTGTCCTTTTGGTTTCATTCTTTAACTAAACGATCAAAGCATTTGTTGAGATTTCCTTTGTTACATATTACATATTACAGAACGATTGTTTTGTTGTTGGTTTGGCAAGAGTAAAACACTTTTAAGCTTCGAATTTTAAATAAATTTCAAATTATCCTTTTATGTATGTGTATAAATTAAGAAGTATAAGGTTATAAGTAAATCAAGCGGGCAGAATACCGTCACTTCTTCTGCTTTGCACTGTTGGGATAACGTAATTGTTTTTATAACTTAAACTACGCTCACATACATTCAGAGGGACTTACATTTGTATATAAAAGAATTTATAAGCAGCTTACTCGTTGCAAAGCTCTATTGGGTGACAGAGAGAGAGAGAGAGAGAGAGAGAGAATTCTCACAGTATTGGGTTCATTATTACTAAGTTAATGAATACTGTTACGGCACGACTTACAGAACTCTTTGTATCCTTAAGTTTTACCCTTTGAAGATAATCATGGGCAATTAGAAGATTTCGTGAACGCTATAAGGCGCATCCAGTGCGAATGACATATTATTGCTTCTGAAGTCCTGGATTTTACTCGATCGAAAAACAAAGGCGCCCCATTTCATATAGTCAATAATGAACGGCAGTCTAGGCGAGCATTTAAAAAACCGAAATCTGTGTATAGATCCTGATAAAGAGATTAATAGACCGAATTTAAGTGGCAGTGCGGCCAGATAGGGCAGAATAAGTTACGCTATTAAGCTGTTTAGAGCAAAATATTTAACGAACCGAAAAACCTTAAAAAAGTACTAATCAATATTTGATCGATAATATCGAACCTCTGCATTTGCTGTTCGAAGTCAATCAGTTGAAAATTGAAAGCCGTAGAAATACAGTGCAGTTCGAGAAAAAAGCGGTAAAAGCAATGGATTTTTGAATAAAAAAGCATTTGGTTACCAGTCTTGAATAGTTAAGCATTTATGACGATAAAGAGAAAATTGAAAGGCGTTGCCCCTTAAATTATTTAACGAACATTTTCTTTTTTTTTGGGAATTGTTTTCTCAATTTTGGAAAGCAAGAGCGGGAAAGTGTTTTTTTAAATAAGTGATTTCTTTGCTTACACATTTCGTAGAGTGCGTTGCTCCCACATTGTGCATTTTTATTATTATTATTTATTTATTTATTTATTTATTTATTTTTTTTTTTTTTTGTGCACATTGTTGTTTGAATTTCATTGTTGATTTGTTGTTTTCTGCACAGTTGCACTGTTTTTGTTGTTGCCGTTGATGCGCTGGCTGCTATATGAATATTTTATGAACATATTATCATCATAGAATTATAAAATAATTTTTTTTTTTTGTGTTTCAAGTCTACACAAGTGTTGTTGAATGATATATCCGGTATGTGTATTGTATGTGCATGTAGTCTAAGTAGTGTTTTTGTTGTTATTGGTTTTATGTATATTTGTGCATCTATTTCGATTTTATATTGTTAATCAAGTTTTGAATATTGAATTTTTATTCGGCTTCGTTCTAGCTATGCCTGGGTGTCTATAACCGCAAATCCCTGTGTGCTGCACATACAAATATTCTACGCATCTATATATCTATCGTATTTGTTCGGTTGCCGGGGGTGGGGCGAGAGCAAAATTTAATTATTCAAAACTACAGTATTTTTTTGCTTTTTGTTTGTTTGCGGAGCAATTTGATTGTTCAATTTTGTATGCTTTGGGGTTTTTTGTGATTTTTACTTCAACTCTCGTTCCCGATATCAGACACCGCGGCCACCTATTAAATAATTATTAAATGTGATTATGTGATTTATAAAGCGTATGAGTAGTTATTGCTATTTCGCTATATGCTCAAGCATACAAGTGTACAAAGAGTAAGAGTACCGATGTGCACAAGCATGTATAAGTACATAAATGTATGCATTCAAAAATCCACGCTCAGACACACACAGTCATTGTAACAAACACAAAAGTACATGGAGTTCGGTTTTGTTGTGTAGGACTTTGACAGCAGTGTTTACGGCGAGGAAACTCGACACGGGAACAGTAACTAACTACACCAATCAGTGGAGAGGGTTTGCTGATAGCTTGTCGGAAAAGAAATAATAGAAAAGACTTCGGATTCACATGGACATTAAAAGTGGTAATTCGCGAGAGACCCAACATCCTCATGACGACGTATGAAAAGTGCCTTGAAAAAATGGTTTATTTATCGAAATGTCAAAGATTAGTCCTTTACTTATAAAAGGTTAATAAGTCAAAAGAATAGTTTTTATACCAGCGGATGTTCTTGGTGTGAATAGACGTCATCCGCCAGGTACTAGAGAGAACTGTGTACATAATCGCCTTCTGACAACAGCAAAGGAAGGCGTTTTCTTAGATATAAATCATAGATGCGAATAGCGGCGAACCACTCTAAATACTATAAAGTAAGTAAGAAGTCTGGCAGGAATGGCCATAGCAGAGGAACGTTGTGCGGAAATGCGGTGCTAAGGGAAATTGCGTCGTGGTCACACATGATGCTTTTAATATACTCGAGTACGGGCGCATTAGAAATGTCCCCATCAGGATGAATGCTCCAAGATATAGTTTGAAATTTATATCGAGCTACATTCGACAACGTAAATGTACGTGACAGTGGCAGAGTAAAATAGATCTTTTAAGTCGCTATACAGATTGCTCATGAACACTGCAATACAATGGTAGCGGTCACGATACTGCGTTCTACGATGTAACAGCAGACATTCCACAGAGTTGGGTCGAACTGAAGCTGGTTTTGCTGGCGATGTAGTCA
The DNA here is from genome assembly GCA_000688715.1 of Glossina pallidipes. Lineage (NCBI taxonomy): Eukaryota > Metazoa > Arthropoda > Insecta > Diptera > Glossinidae > Glossina > Glossina pallidipes. The sequence continues at coordinate 727,697 of KK499772.1, read as the reverse complement.
AAGTTGCCAAACGCATATGTTTCCAAATACACATCAGCATGGGTGGTAGAGCAAGTCAATATTGAAAAAGGATAAATTTTTTGCTGAAAACCTAGTGAAGAAAGCAGCAAGCAAAAGGTTTACATATTTGAACAATGATCGTCTTTCTCAGTTCATCTTGGAAAACGAGAAATCAAGTTCGAAAATCAACGTGTCTTCGAGCCACAAAGCGGTTTTGTTCAAATGTCGAAGAATAAACTTTTCAGTTGAAATCGAAGTTAGAAAATCGTTCATGGAAATGACTTCTTAAGACTTACTAGCTATACGTCACCGACGTGTAACGCGGCGACGGCCACAAAAGGGTGGGGAGAGAGAAAGAAAGAAAGAAAGGAAGGAAGACAATGTCCGCAATCTAATGGGCGTGTGTGCCTTTTTCGGCCGAGCATTCACTATAGTTATGAGCGAAGTGCATTTTGCCACACAGAGATTTAAAGTCGCGAAAACTCGTACTTGGTGGTCTACTTACGCGGACACAAAAGAGTGCAATAGTTTCTTAATTTATTAATACTTTTTATATTATTTCTTTAAATCTTGCATATTCAATAAAAAAAGAAGAGGAAAGAATTTCGTCTTTTAAAATTTAATTTGATTTCAGCTTAAATTGCTTTCTTCTATGGAAATGAGATAAAAGAAGTTTTTTTTTTTTTTTTTGTTCCTCCCACAAATTCTAGCAACTATTTCCGTCTATCATTTCCTTAAGCAATTTAATACAGTTTAGAAAAAAAAAAAAAGAAGAAGAAGTAGAGCAATCAAACTAACTGGCAGACAGACCAAGAAAAAACGACAGATTTTCAAAAAATTCATAGAAAACTGCATATCGATAATATCAGAGGCAATAGTTTCCATTTTACGCAGCCATCAACAACAACTACGTTTATATATGTATATAATATATATATGTGTATGTACGTTGCATGTGTTTTTTTTTTTTTTTTTTTTCTACAGAAGAATTTTTCTATACACTTCACTGAGTCCGCAAGTATGTTCTCTATACGAAGTGTGCATAAATCTTCATGACTATATATCGCCGGTAGGAAAAGAAAGAAAAACTATATCTTTTCTAGAGCTAACTGTGGTAGCTAAGCTACCGTTCTTTAAGACTGTTTTATTTATTTTTTCTCTTTTGCTTCTATTGCTTCTCATTGAAAATTTTTTCTTTTTCTTTGCAAATATTTTCAATAATAGCTTAAGATACGGCATTTGGCTTTTAAGCAAATATATTCATTGCTTAACATTTGTCGTATGGGCTTGTCCTAGATATGTTTAAGATGTAGTTTCTACATGCACTATGAGCACATGTTGCCTCAGATGATCCATAGAGTATATTATAATGTAGCCTATGTATGTATGTATATGTGTTTAAATGGTAAATAGTTACCAAAGATTTTCTTGTACGGTTTCCTATCTTCATTTTTCTTTGCCTATGCATTCTGTGTCATTTGTTAGGAATTCAATACTTTTTGTTTTTTTTCTTCGTCTTCTTCTTGTTTTATTTTCCTTCTTCTATTACTTTTCTTTTAAACAACAAACGGATGTTCTCGGTGAAAGAAACAGATAAAGTAAATATGTTTTTTGTATGTAAAAGTTCTTTGTTGTTTTTTTAAAATATGGTATACATATTAGTGGGTGTATTTGCGCTTGGTGTGCGATTTGCACTTGTTTGATTTTTTGAAGCAAGAAACAGTAAAGTATGGTTAAATTTATTATTATTGAGGAAATTCTTCCTTTGTATAAAAGTTTTTTTTTTTTTTTTCTCTTTTTTTCTTTGCTGCTTTCTTTGTTTTCTACAGAAAAGGAAGTTATTAGTTTATAAAATAAAAGAAAAAAGGGGAAGATTTCATTGAATACGCAGAGAAATAAACCATAAATAGTTTCGTCAAATAAAAGAAAAGATCATCGGACTCGAATCTAAGCAATCGATGATTGCTACCCCTTGACGTCCATTGCAAGCTTTCCTTGTCTTCAAGAGGAGCTCAATTTGTTTAATGCAATCTTTAAAAGAAAGAATGTAAATGTCATTTGATTGAAACCATCATAATCGCTGTTCCGATTGATGTGACGCGCAGTGGTTGTCCCTATGTAATGTTGAACATTAAAGGAATGCTAAAATTTGCGTCGATCTTTTAAGAAATTTTCCATGCAGATCAGCGACGCAACATGTATTAAATGATATTTTAAATACGAAACGAAAAATTGTTCTAGCTGCACTTTGTCGTATTTTTAATCTCTGGAAGGCGTAAAACATGTGCTAAACGAGAGTGTGTATGGAAAAGCGTTTATCATATATCGTTAAGGAATTTTTCGTACTTCGATAGTGTGCTTGTTTCTTTTTCATTAGTTATCATTGACGTTGTCGTTAATCGATTCGTACGGTTATTTACCAGTGTCCGCATTAATTCATTAATGTGAATGTTGGAGGTTTTCGTTCTTTTCATGTGTTATGAGTTTTGAGTCTTTGGAAATTTCAGCTTAAAAAAAAACCATATTTGCGCAGCTCTTTTAACGTTACCGCTAAAGTGAAAGAGGGAACACGATCACAAAAGGGCTAGAAATGTGCTGTAAGTGAGAGAAGGTTTCATATATTTTCAATACAATGCACAATTTTGCTCTCGACTGTAAATCATATTTAATTTGTATATGCAACATATATAGAATGGAAATGTGCTTAAGCGTACGATATGATGAGCATCTAAAGTTCATATTAAAAAGTGAGTATGATTCTGTCGTTTGTTTTTATTAAATTCAATTGAATTGAAATGAAAAATTAAAGTATTATATAAAACGCGTTGTAATAAAAACGGAGACAAACTTTTATTAAAATCTCTAATATTATCTAATGGACATATGCTGACAATGTGCGACGATGATGTTGTTATTACACATAATTGAACAATTTGCTGCAAATATGACAATTTTGTGGCTGAACGCAAATTTTATATTTTTTCGTCGGTTACAAGAATATTGAGGCATGAGATCAAAGTCAAAACGGCAGGTTTATTTACCATAGCGTACATACTAGATCACGCCTCAATTGCTGTTCTTTGCGTGTAGGTGTTGCGGTATGCATTTTAGTGATTTTATTATTTGATTTTTGACTTCCATTTCTTTGCCAGTTGTAGAAGAGTGTAAGTGTGTTTGCTTTAATTTTTTGTTACTACTACTTATGTAAAATGGATTTTATTAATGTTGATGACCAAATATTTTTAATAAAATGAAATTCAAAAAAAATAAAAACAAAAGAATTAGACTAGAATTAGTTGCATATTTACAGTGTGAGCTTATGGAAAGTATTTGTTGCCTACTTTTTGCGGCTTAAAATTTTGTTTCTCTTCCTTCATCGTTATTACATATTTATTAATATTACAACATAGTACTATATGTTGTACGTACAGCCTATCGTACACAATGGGAAAATTGAAAACTATTGGTCAAATTCGGTGTAAGTAAATTTAGAACATTGGCGAGATTTCTGTGTGCATTAAATTCACTGCACATTATGTGCCGCAAGTGCAAATATCCAAATATCCGCGTCTCAAATAGTTTGCAACATTTTATTAAAGAAAGTTTCATCTCCAAAATAATGCTGACGCTTGCCAGATATATACAAGAGCGGGGACATATAAACTGATGCAGAAAATTCCAGGAAGGCTGACCAATTTGCTTTCGACTAAAAACTTATGGATCAACCTACCATAACTATAAAGAAGTCAATTAGTTCCAATTAAAAGGAAAATATAACGATCTCTTACGTGTTATTCAAAGTACTTGCGTACAGAAATCATTCCTTAAAACACAACACACAATGTACGGACCGCTTATTAACTGTGTGCAATCAGCGCGGCCATGCCATGAATTTATTTCAGTATGAAGAGAGCATGTAAACCTTATGATATAAAAGTGAACGAAGCGGAAACCTAATAGATTGAAGTGTTATATATATTTCTTCACCCTTTTAATGCTTTTTTACTGCGTTCTCAGGTTTTACCTCCTCCTGCCCTTGCTTGCACATCGCATTTGTATACCCATCACCGAAGGATGAGGGGTGTATTCATTTTATCAAAACGTTTGTAACGAAATAAACTCCAGAGATCCCACAAAGTATATAAACTCTTGATCAGCATTAACTTCTAGGTCGATTTAAGCATGTCCGTCTGGTCGATTACCCTTCTATGTAACGTCTGGCCGCAAAATTAAAGCTATCGACTTCAAAGTTAGCGGAAACTTTTGAAAGTTCTAGCACGCAGGTTGCTATTGAAAATGGAGCAAACCGATCAAAGGACAAGCCTATAGTAGCACGCCTCTATTTTTCAAAAGACTTAAGTATAGCGAATTGGTTTTATACTCATTAGTCATAAACTATAGCAGATATATGTACAAAAATTTGAAAGCATATTTAATGGGCGATGTTGCTGTATCTACCTACCCAATATTATAGTGTATCGAAATTTAATTTTCCTCTCGGTGTCTCTATAAGGCACAGAAACAAGCTTCGAAAATTTGCATAAAGTATATAAATTCTTGCCCAGTTTCAAATTTGGAATGAACCTAGGCATATCCATCTGTTCGTCTGTCCATCTGTCTGTCTTTCCATCTGTCTGTCTGTCCATCTGTCTGTCTTTCCATCTGTCTGTCTTTCCATCTGTCCGTTTGCCCAACAGTGCAGCAACTGTGGCGAAAATGAAAATATTACTTAGAAGTTTACAAAAGAATTTGGAAGGGCTCTAAACTTTCCAAAGGACACGCCTACAACGGCCACGCGTCTATACGACAAAAATTTTTATTTTGAAAATGAAAAAAATCAACCTCGCCCACTTAATATTGCGCAGCATGAATATTTAGTTCTCTTAATTTTTTGTTTTTTCTGGGATTTAGTCACAATCGAATATAATTTTCTTACTTGTTGTGTTTGTAAATCTGTTGTACAGAGATTTTAATTTTACTTAAAAATTTTTTAAAATTTTTTTTCTTCTCTCAGGCATAATTTTGTTCTTGTGTTTCCTATAATGTAGCGTACGTAATTGCTGTCAACATATGCGACCATAACATCGGTTTGCGTTTTAAATTGTTGTTCTGACTTGTTTTAGTATTTGTGACGCTTACTTAATATCGGTCTAATACCGCCGCTCAATCCTTTGGCTTGCATCGATTGCTCGACACTCGTTGTTTAAATAATTTTGTAATGACATAAAGAGGTATACATAAAATAGTTGACGTCAGCTTTACGTTTTAAAGTTAATTAGTTCGAATTTTCTACTCCTTTTGGTGAGAAGTCTATTCTCTACTTCATGATAGCTAGACGGATTGCATGCATCCTTTTCCTCTTTTCGTCAGCGTCAGCTCACGTAAGTCTAATCATCACGAGATCCAAAATTTGTCTAACAAAACCGTCTACCCACTCAATCGTGCTTAAGGAGTGCAGATGGCGTTTAATATTGTAATCATTAAACTCATACTAAGACATTTCAAATGGACATATATCCGTATCATTTATCATGCTATGAGTTACTTTCTAATTTATTAAAGATATAGTGCTCTTATATTTCGCTATGTTGGATACCAGACGCGAAAGATTGCGTTTCCCACTGAAAACAATTTTTCCCTTTATCTTTCTCCAAATTTTCTATTGTTTATTGGTTTCTCGTTTCGTAGGAAATTAAACCTTCCTTTAGCAAAAACAATTAGTTTGTGTTTAAGTTCGATTTTTGTACTCGTTTCGCTTTTATGTTGTCTTGATACGTACCTAAAACGAAAAAGAAAAACAAAAGAATTAAAAAGAATCAATAAATTGTTCCGTTATTAAAAAGGAAAAGAATTTTAACGGGTGACAAAATGTTATAAATAAAAATTATACATATTTAACTAATAGAACTTTAGTATATAAATTATAAACTCGATTTAGAGGGGCCTATGTCGCTCGTCTTCTCTCTTTCGTATTGCATATAAGTAATAATGTTTCGCTTAAAAGAGTCTTTCGCGAGCTGGCAAACTTTTTTTGCGATAATAGGTATACAACAAGGCTATGCTGAGTCACGGACTACATGAACTACATGGACTACACGGATTACATACCCTTATATTACTTCGCTTAATACAGTTATTCATACAACGATTTTTTGATGTGGGAGGAAAATGATGGAAAGTGCTTGAGAAAGTTATCCAATCTGGCAAATTTTTAAGGAAGATTCGTCGCTGGGGCAAAACACGCCAGTGTGCTAAATTTCATCAAAACATTTCAAAAAAGGCTTTCAATAGGCTGAGTACAAGATGGCAAGTCGCATAGACAGATAGACAGGCTAGTAACGATTTAGAAAGTAATTCTGAGTAGATAATAAAAGTGGAGTGGTTGTCGCAACTTGGCCTGGTTGCTGCATACGACGCCCTTGTGAGTAGTGTGGGGTTTTTAAAGGCTTCACAAATCCTAATAAATAATTTTTCAGAAGGCCGTCATAAATCGTACTTTAAAGTTTAATGTATTTTGCAACTCATTTATTTGACACCAAGACGAGTGAGAATGCAAGCGATATCGCCCGAACTTCCGTTCCGAGATCGTGACTTGTTGCATGACGTGTTCAAGACTTTAATGAAATCCCGAGTTGAATAAAGATGTCGTCTATCCGTTACAAAAATCATATGATATAGTAATTATGCGCGATTTTTCCATAAGATTTTTTAAAATAACTTTATTATGTGTTATCCTTTCAATCGAATATATAAGGTGATGAATGATGTTCTATTTAACTTGAATTGAGATTAAAATGCTTTATATATGTTATACTAATGGAAAAAAATAAAAAACAAAATTTGAATACTTTATCGTTCGATTCTTCTGCTTAGAGGAAATCACACATTTTTAAAGGTAGCACCTAATATTTTATATTGTTTTAAGAACAAACCGGTTACAGATCGATATATATATATATATGTATATCAAAATTTATAAATAAATCGACATATATATATGTGTGTGTATGTAGATATGAGCACACACGAGCACGTACAAACCACACACATCATAGGCTTATTTGCTTTATTAAAAATTAATAAATTTACACAAAATACAGTTTTGTGATTAAAATTTACCCCATAGGCGTTGTTTACACGGATGCAATTTAATTTATTAAAAATTCGTTACGGAAAGCACGTATTAAATAAGGTATATATAACACATATATACCTACATATATATATATATATATATATATTTATTTTTTTTATACATACAGATTGTTCACAAACACGCACGCATATATAATTTCATATCTACCTATGTTTGCATTGTTTGTATTGTATATAAACATCAGATCTTTTTTTTGTTTTTTTGCCAAGAACACGCTTATATTGAAAAATTGATATATTTGTTTAAAATGCTTGAGAGCTTTATGCAAATATTTAATATTTATTAAAAGGAAAAAAAAAACACAAACAAACACAAATGTTCAATAATTTTAAAGACTGCAATAATAACAAAAACTTATATTTGGAAGAAAATGTGTAATAATTTTTCATTTTAACCTCACTTTTTCTTTCGCCGCTCTCTCAAAACTATAAAGAAATCAAAAAAAAAAGAAAAAGTGTAGAAAGCTGTATTAACCTTAAAGCGAATATTGAATTAAACCTCCGTCCACTTCGGGACGATTTGTGAAATATTCCCATCAAATTTTGTAACTTTTTTAAATTTTCGTCTTTTGATCGAGATTTTTACAGTTAGCTTTCCCTGTTAGCACATGGGCACTTGTGTATATATATACGTCTGCAGGTGTCTAATTCCGATATGCCAGATGATGAGAGGATTAAGTACGAAATAATAACTACCACCACTCAGTGAACAGCCAAATCGTTAACGGGCTCGCGATTTAGAATAGACTGAACGTCCCTGAGTGTCCGAAGTTGTTACGCCGCAGACTGGCTCCCATGCAGACATTCGGACAGCAGTAATTCTGTGCCAGTGGTCATTTTGCGCGAGCCATCCTTTACATGGACACACTGATAAATGGGAACTGTACTTTTCGCGACAAAAGCCGCCCTTCCACTTGAATTATCCATACAGGAAAAATGTCGACACAGCAGCACCGTACTCTGAGCTACACTGCTATTTGCGTGTTTACCAAAGAATTGCTACGAAGCAGTCTGCAAACAGACATATTCTGATACTCTTGATGACTTCTCTGAGGGTCTCTTTGCCGGGAATCATAAATGAGAAGGGCGACATTACAAAATGTCGTGCTAATGAAAATATAGCCCTTCCTCCAGCTAAGATTGGTGCCAGCCAAACTTGTTAGTTTGACTAAACTAGGCTGCACTGGCTGAATTAGATCACATTAGACGGCTTAAGTAAAGTAGATATTTAAAAGCCTAAAGGATATGCATATCATCCATTTATTCCGAAAAAAAAAAAAAAACTTTGGAGAAACAAAAAAGTAAAATTTCGATACTCTATACATTTGGGTGGGCGTAGGCGATTTTTTTTTTTATTTTTGTGCCTCTAAAATATGCGGGGAATTTTTGTAGAATAATCTCAATATTTTTTTTCTTATACTCTTAGGTAAGTCCTTTGGCCGATTTGACATATTTGCGCTATCCACCAACTTGTGTATGAGAAGAAAGTTTGTCACCAATTATTTAGACGATTGGATCGACGGTGCTAGATCGATTCAATCGATTTGATAGCGATTACAATTGTGTATATATATATATGCATTTTATAGGGCTGTTTCAACTTCCGCTCTAAGTATTTTAAAAATCTTTACGAAATTACAAGAATTCTAATCTTTTGATCGTACATAGGTAAACGTGGCCCCAATACACACTGATCATTCAATATCTTTCTTTATAAGCTGCTTTGACATGATAAACTTTGCGAACACGTCTTAATTTGAAGTTTTTTACGACTTAGGTTAAAGCCGAGTTACTATGAACTTAATAAAGCCAAAGTTTACATGAATCGATTAGTGCCGCGATTTGTTGGTCGTAATCCTAATGCGTGCTATAAAAGTTCATATATTAAAAATATGCGTAGGTTAAGGGAACTTCCACAGTTAAATCTTAACAGGATTTTACGTCATAAAAAATGCATTTTGCTTTCATAAAAGGTTTTTCCTTCTCATTTTTTAATACTTTCAACATTACTTAACAATAGAATATGATGAAGTTACGGATGACGACAATGAGTACCTAGATGTATCTACTTAACATTAAGGCAAAGCCAAGTAGAAATAGACACTCAAGTAAAAGGATAAGAGGGAGAGAGAGAGAGAGAGAGGGTAAAATAAAACAACACCAATAACAAAATAACGTCAAATGTTATAAGAGACTTGTCGTCATCAAATATGATGTTACGGTATAACACACTAAGCTACAAACATATAATGGCCATTACGGGATGAGTTTGGCATGGTATGATGATATATTAAGAATTGTACTCAGGATACAATAAAATGAGGTCTTCGAGATAATAAAAGACGTACAAAATAAGGATTGCTTTCACAAATTTTATAATGGCTGAGTTTATAATGCAGTTATAAATTTTAAAGAACTTTGAGAAAAGGATATTAAAAATACAACAAAACTGCATAAGAAGAAGAAAAAAAAAAAACTCGCAAACAATAAAAGGAACGGCAAGATGCTACAACATATTCCACGCATTTCATAGAAATTCAATTTAAAGTCCATCTTACCATCCGGCTATGGTTGTGATTTATATATGAATCTGTCATTGCATTATCCACTCATCAGTTGAAGACTCGAAAATTGTCTGAAGATTAATGCGATCTATTTATGAATATCCATAATAATAAACCAATATAATAAAGTATGAACTATGGCAGCTATCGATCGATATAATGTGTACAGTGCCGGCTGTAGAATAAGTTCAAATAACTAACTCCTCAGGGCAGTGAGTACAATATGGGTACAATATGTTCATAAGCAATAGTTTTTCATAGCTGATTTCAGCTAATTATATGGGATAGGGTTAGGGAATGCGAAAGTTGAATAGCAATAATTAATATTTTGATTTTGATGATTACACAAAAAATAAAAATCTTTTTTTTTTTCATTTGTTAACGCAGTTGAAAACAATTGCAGATTTAAAATGATGCAACATACTGAAGAAAATCGTCATATTTTACAAAATCACGACGATCAGGGTGACAACGTTATAGAAGATTGTAAATAATATTATAACACAAAAACATTATTATTATAAGTAATATTATGATATATTTATCAGGTTGTCGTTGTTTTATTACTATATCCATAATATAAAATAACATTATTACTATTATTATTGTATTATTATGGCAAGTGTTTTGTCTGTATACAAGATATGTTGTATTTTATAAAATGAGTAAAAGCATTGTAGTGCGAGGCGGCCCATCATCAAATACTCTACACCACTTCACTTAATCCGCTTATTTAGGTAATGATTTTTCAAAATAAGCAATTATATGGGAAGTGATCGAAGAAGTTCTCGGATTCGAATCATTTTTAATAATGTTCGTTCGCGGGCCAGATGTAAATTTCATCGAACACCTTACAAAATTGCGGCCTATTAATTTGAATGCAAGAAAACAAGTGATTCGGAATCAATTGATCGATCTAGTAAAAGATGGATCTATCTCAAGTCCCTTTGGGGTATTGCAAAATTTCTGTAATGCCTTATACCGTATAAAGATGGAACGTACAGCAAAAAGTATTTTCCTGCATTTTTATTTGTTGTGAGGGATATTCCCGCAAGGTGTCCATACACCGGGCTTCCTTATGTGTTATTATCATTATTATTATTATTATAATTGGAATTGGAAATCACTGCTCGTTTTGTTTTCCAATATTTAAATATTATTATAACGAAATTATTGATGCATGCATTGTATGTAATTTTGTTTTGGCAAAAATTATAAAATAATCATTTCATAATTGTTAATGCTCTTATTGTTTTCTCACATTTTTTTTTTTTTTTTTTTTTTTTTTTCTGTAATAAAAAACCTCTGTATGCAGAAGACATGTATTAAATGAGATATGTATACGTGATGCATTTATGCGTAAATAAGTTATAATTAGC
>KK499772.1:693055-715966 GCA_000688715.1 Glossina pallidipes | reverse complement strand
CGTAGACATGCGACGACAAACTTTTACCATAAGCGCCCAAGCGTATGCCAAGATTCTTGTTATATTCTCTTATAATCTTGGCGTTGTTTTGTTATGTTTTATCAAGTTTTATCTTCCAGAGGTATAATAAATTATATATATATATATATATATATATATATATATATATATACATTTTTTTTCTCCTCTTTTAATTTTCCAACAACTTTTTGGGCAGGTATTATCTAGAGTTTTGAAGAACAGGTTTAGTAGGATGGGTACGGGTGTGCGTATGTGTTTGTGTTTTGGTTTTTAAACGTCATAGTTTTCGGCTTCAAAACGAGCAGAGGCAGTAACGGAATATAAAACCACCAATATCACTGAACCTGTTATAGACCAAAAAAAAAAAAAAAAATATTTGCAAAAACTTTGCACAAAGCAGCCAGCAATACTTTTGAGAATCATTACTATTGTCTGCTATTTTGTTTACTAGCATGGAGAAACTTTAAGGTTAATTAGCACTAGAACTACCGAACCGACGTTTTATATTATACATATATATATATATCTGTTTTCATTAAAGTGGGTCAATGTAATTCATTCCTTTCGTTTGCGGAATCGTCACTTAAGAAGAAAATTGGCATGGAATGATTGAAAGAAGACCTAATCCACAATATTAATTTATTTTGGTTGAAAAAATCCCTAGACATTGTTGATTATTCCTTTGAAAAGTCCCTTTAGGCCGCCCAGTCAAATATTTATGATGTAAAATGCATTCGAAAGTAGCAAAGGAGGTAAACAAATATGTTTACGGCACATGTTTAACGCGCAGTTGTAAAAAGTGCATGCCGTACCGCGTACTTAAAGATTTAATCGGAACATATAACACAAAATGCATAGATGCAATGCATCTATTATTTTATTTACACAAACGACGTCAAAGACTATAAAATGTGATAATAAAGAAAAAATGATTCATTAGCGTGGAGTAAAGTGGAAGCGCATGGAAAGTGAATCGTTCATTTTAGGTGTGCTAGCTAAAGCGATCGTATCATTTTACTAATGAAATGTTAAATGGTCATCACATATTGATTATACGTATCAAGCGTATCAAGAAAGCCTTTGCATCTAAATTAAATTCATACAAATATTTCTGAAATATTACATGTTTTTTATAAGCATTTGTTTCCAGCTTAAAAGTCGACGAAGTCGAAGTTAAAAAAAAAAGAAGAAAAAATAACAATGATACTATTGTTTACCTTAGTTGAAACTTTAAAATATATGGACGACATTATAGTGCGGAGTAAAATGTAATGACCATTAACGATATTATAATATAATCGATGACATTTCCTATATTTTAGTATGCAGAGTTGTAAATTTATTTCGCTAATCCTCTTAGTTGTATACTTGGCCACTTTAGCCAATGCAGCTTTATGGTGTTGGCTCCACGTATAATTCCTTAAGTTAAAAACTCATATACGTTAGCGAAAATCGTGCTAGTTTGCAATTTCGTTAGTTTCGTGAAGACGTCTACGCATTCATGGTTCGAATTGTACGTCATTTTGGTTGCAAAATGTTAGTGTGACTTTCAAAAAAAAAAAAAAGCTTGCGTCCGACGAATAGTTACTAATGATATTTGGCCGTGACATTTGGAAAACCCTGAACTTGCAACATGTAGATATATACATGTAGGTACATTAATACACGTGCAGCACACACGCAGGAATAATTGTCTGTAATATTCATCTTCGCGTATACGCTAGGCTTAAGTTATGAAGTATACGCCAGATTGTCCATGTGGACAATTTAAAGTAACGGTACATGGAATCTCGCAGCGATTATAAAACCGCAATCGTCATTGCAAATGGTGCTGCGGCAATTGCACAGAAAATAGGACCCGTGAATTATAATCGTGATTGTTACCGGGATTACTAGTCGAAAGGGGAAAGAAAAAAAAAAGTTGTCGCAAAGGAATATTCAAGATTTAAGCGCAGAAAAATTAGAGAGACCGTGGCATCGTTGCGCTGGTTTTTTCTTACACTTTACAAATAATTGCCGAAAACTTTCTATTGTACACATTTTCACTGAACAAAAGCAAAGGTTCAGCTTGTTGGAAATGAATCTCCCGAAAAGTATTAGGTCATAACTCGGCTAAGAAGAACAGTTACACTTTCTCTGCGTACGCATGGCATTTTTTTTTCGTCTAATTTTCGTCATAGCCTTAGCCATAGACGGGGAGAAAGTTATATGTCTCGAAAATATTTCCCCTGAAAACGTTTGCTCAACTTTCAGCATTCGTGGCATATGTGTGCGATGAAGCATATGTTTAACATTAGAGGAAAAAGAGATGCGAACAACACATAGCTTAATGTTCGGATCGAATTGTGAAGAGACATATATTTTCTTAAAATAGTGAAGCCATCTATAATGCATTGCACTTCTCCCTCCGCATTGTGTAAGTTGGAGAAGTTTACGCAGCAAATCCTTTTGCCTTTAAAAACAGTTAATGACTCTCTTTATGTGGCATTTGACCAGCGTAAACAGCAATAAACAGCAGTAGGAAGGAATGCAAATAATTGCATAATCAGCAAAGCAAATGTTACCATTGTGTTTAACGTGTGTAACGTAAAAAGCTTATTATAAGTACTTAAGTGATTTCCTTAGAGATTACGGAGAGAAAACATATATGTATAGATAAAAAAGTCCTTTTTTTCTCTTTGAACACAACACAGTGATTGATTATCTTTTATGACTTTATTAACAAAACTAAAAGTATTTTGTCACTGTCTTTCGTTTTCAGTAAAGCACTTTACCACCTGCAAATTACTGCGTTGTCCTTGTTTTATTGTTTGATTATATAGCTAATGTCTTGGCGAGATATGAGTGACTGGCTTCGCTTGTAACTTGTCATTGTTTTACATGACAAATAATGCTTTATCCTTTTTCGCTTTTTCGTTCATTTTTAATGAAATTTATCTAAAGGATGTTATAGCAGCTGAGTTGGTTTTTCTTTACACTTTAATAATATTTTATTACGGCAGAAACCTTGGTCTCAACTTAAAGCTATGATTTATGATAGGAAATCTTTTTCAGCTTGTACTTGGAGACGTTTAAAAACAAGCTGTACATATAAAAAACAAAAAAGAAGAAGAAAAAATTCTAATATTTACTTAATTATGCAGCTGGCGTGTACCTGTGTAGTAGCTGTGATTAATGGTCTACAAATAGCTCATAGGATGGCTATCCTGGTAATCCTAACGTTCATTTCATTTCTCCACTATTTTTACAACGTAAAGTGCAAGTAGTTGTGAGCAGAAAAAAGTCAAGCCCTTGAATATCAAGTTTACCTAATTTATTGCATATTTAATATGATTCTTCTATGATTGATGAACATCATGAGGAATTAAGATTTTCATTCCGATAATGAATGGTTTTGGGTAAATGCTTTTAGAAGGCGGATGCTTTCTTGCAAAGCAAACACTCAGCTTTGGCTTGCTTGTGATAAAGTAAAAAAAAAAAAAAAAACTTCTCAGAAAGCTTCTTGAAATACTTTTGGAAAAAATTTCTTATTGGATTAAAATGTAAAAATATATATATATATAACAGCAAGACTGTCTTTGCTTTACCTACGATTTATCTGCCCATGAAAAGTTTTTAATAATATTACATCCACAATAGGGAAGCACCCACGATTTGGCCACAAGGATGGCCACATGCATACTACGACGATACATGGAACGAATAGTCAGTCATCTTGATATCTTCATCATTAACTTCATATCGCGAAATCGTGCGTTTGTTTATAAGACGCTAATGAAACCAAGAGAGAATTCCGCGCTTTAATCAAATGTTAATTGCTCTAATGCGAGTAAAGGGCGCAAAGTGTAACGCGCCTTTCCATAGGAACAAATATTTTTGATTGTAAATCGCGCCCGGTTGTTATTCGTTTTAAAAATTTTGAATCGGATCTCGCCTCGGAAATATTCCTAAACATTTGGATCACTGGTAACTAACTGGAAGAGCAGCAGGGTAATTTCAAACGATCGAATAATGTCTGGCTTGAACATTTGTACACTGAGAAGGATAGTCCGCGTGCAAACAATTACTGAAAATGGCAAACCCATTTGACTTCAAAAGGCCTTCTGACTAAGGGCTGACAAAATGTTAAAAATTTTCACTGCATTTTTGTAAAGCCAAGTGTACCTTGTATTAAATGACGTCAAAAATTCGGGGGCGAAATCAACATTTTCGGAACCTCAGCTTTTACTCGATTGAAGTTGGAATTATTCGAGCATTTATTGTGGGGAATGTCCACGTAAGTGCTTCTGGCATTGCTAGAAGTCGGTATTAATCGACCCCAGTAATATTAGAAGATTTCCAAAGTGTTTGAACTTTAATGCGATTAAGTAAAGTGAAAATTACTCCACCCTTGATTAACTTGTTGGTTAACTGTTTTATTCGAGTGCGGCAGGCATAGATTGAAGTAACAAGCATGTCGGAGCACTCACTGCATTAAACCAGAATTATGCACGCCTGCATTGCATTAATGCATGACGTCAAAAGCAATCGTTTGCGGATGGTATTAACTGAAGTGAATATGATCCCATCGGCGTTTGAAATCCGTTTCTTATCGTATGACTTCGAGAATTGCCCGAGCACCTTACTGTATTATTTAAGTTTTGATTCAATTTCTAGGCGTTTCGTACCTGAGTAAGGCGTAATTGCTTTGAACGAAACTTGGCAAAGACAACTTTATTTATCAGAAAAAAAAAAACATTTATTTTTATTAATTTAATACATGCTTTGCATTTTTTATAAATAAATAAAGAAAACAATTCATGGCTTGAGGCCACCAAGCGCTCCAGAAAGTTTATAGATAATATACCTGTGACTGTCCCTATCGATTCGTATATCTTCTAAAACGCAAACAGATGTCTCTAGAAAGCGTTTCCTGCGTAGCTACATTAAAACGACCATTGAATAGATATGAGACTGGGAGCGTGTCAGCACTTTCGCCAAGAAATTCAAATTTTACGAGGGAGGCTTTGAAAATCTTCTCTATGTCCTTTTCGTTTTCTCTCTCATATTGCTAAACGTAAAGTGTACAATGCGCGATGCAGGAAACGAGACACTTTTATGCATAAAATTGTCGAAGAAGGAGAATGAGAAAAGTATTTGAATATGAAAGGACATTTTTGTGACCCTGGGATAGCAGGCTTATAACAAGAAATAAAATCCAATTTATTATAATAATGAAAGTCGTCCCTTACATATTAAAAAGTGCATTTTTTGAAATATGATTTTTTAAACCGACTATTTTTATACCCTACACCACTTGTGGTACAGGGTATATTAAGTAAGTGCGGACGTATGTAACACGCAGAAAGGCTTAAGACAGACCCACCTTTTATTGTACCGATCGATCCAGAATCGTAATCTGAATTGTTGTAATCCTATCTGTTCGTCTGTCCGTCCGATGTCCGTTCATGTAAATTTGCGTTCAAGATACAGGTCGCAATTGTTAAGATATTTTCATGAAATTTGGTAGAGTGATGTGTTTTGACCCAAGCACGAACGCTATTGAAAACGATTCGTATCGATGTACCTTTGCGGCCACTCTCCATATAAAGCCCCATTCTGAAAAGTCGTTATATGGAAAAGTCGTTATATGGGAAAACATCGCAATTTTCAAAATTTAATTAGTAGGATACGTAAGGATGAAACTTGTATTATATTAGGTTGCGTTTTGGGCCCGCTTTCCCATAAATACGCACTTGAAAAGTACGCCTTTATATAGAAAGATGAGAGATGTTATAATGTTCTTACTTGCTTTTGTTCAAATTTATCACAATATCCTTGAGATAGAATTCTCTAACGGAAGATTCTGAAGTTTATTAAGCATACTTGCCATATTAGTTATTAGCAAAGGTTGGAATTTCTTGGTCGAAACTACTGGACTTTTTCATTCGAATACTCGCCGTTAGTCGCAGAAAATTGAATTGAATTTCTAAAAAATCGTATGTCCCACCTAAAGGTATAATATATAGATTAGATGATTCAAGTTCTTTTTTTCCTCAAATTTGGATCAGTTACGCTACGTGTCGCAAAACATCCAAAATTAATTTCTTCATTTGATGCTTAAATGTGTGCTTAGTAAGTTCTTTGTAATGTGATTACCATTTTATTACCTTTCCTTCCCCCTTGCTTTTTCATTATAACCTTAATTAGCGAATAATCATATAATTTTTCTTAAATGTAATGC
The DNA here is from genome assembly GCA_000688715.1 of Glossina pallidipes. Lineage (NCBI taxonomy): Eukaryota > Metazoa > Arthropoda > Insecta > Diptera > Glossinidae > Glossina > Glossina pallidipes. Next base: position 709,722 of record KK499772.1, on the reverse strand, counting down.
ACTTTGAAATCAAAGTCTCAAATTATTCCATATATTCAACTTAATTACTATGATTTATTATGTAACTGTTTTTAAGCCGCGCTAGGTTTTTCACTAAGACGACGCAGGCACATTACGTTTGGGCTGTGGTAGTACAATTGTTTATACATTGTTTTAAAAACAAATTCTGCCGCTGAAGCGTCCAACCAACCACATAGGATGTGGGATGCATGCTAATAGCAAGTAATTTTAATTAACTGAGTATATTCGTACATTAGGTTGGCTAAATGTAAACAAGAACATATGAATAAGTTTATGCTAATATTTGGCTTAAAATCAAATAAGCGTAAAGCCAATAGCAGTAGAGTTGAACTCTCGTGCACACGAGTAAACCAAATAATTTATCAGGAACAATAATTCTGTAAAAGAATTATTATTTCGTTAAATATGAGATTTTCACAATTACCTTCATTTTGCTCTCCTAAAAAAAACAAGCGCAAAAAAAACATAGAAAAAACAAAATGCATACCGTTATGTATTCTCCGAATATAAACAAAAACTGGCTATAAATGCAAATGTGTGCGTGCGTATGTATATTATATGTAAATGATTTGCTCTGCGAAGCGACCGGACAAACAAACAAAACCAAACCAAACAAACTTCATTGCATACTTTATTATTTCCTTTTTTTCTTTATCATTATTATTATTTTTTTTTTGTTTTTTCGAAATTTCATGTTTACATATATATGTGTATGTTGTGTTGCAAGCCATTTGCATATTTTTACGATTTGTTAAAAAAAAAAAATAACGCAGAAACACAGGCACAACGACACACGCACACATGTCGAAGCCAAGTCATGTGCAATTGTGATCGCGGCAAATAGCAATAACTTCTATGCGGACATTTTGAAGAGAAGGAAATCGGACGCAGGGCTGAAAGAGCTCACTCGAAATGACACTAAAAGACGGAGAACCCAAGAGGGACGCCTTCCATTTCAGCTGAAGGAGAAGTACCCGAATATGGCAGGCATGCGCTTGACATTAGGTGGACTTCCAGCACGAGAAGTTTCAGTACGCACGCTTAGGCAGAGAAGAATCATCCAGTTCAGGAGCCTAGACGAAGTCACGAACAAGGACGAACTTAAAAAAGCGATACTGGCCTTTCAAGTGTTGGCAGCCCCGGAGATCGCCGAGATGTTAAGTCTCCGCAAGCCATATGGTGGCATGCAGAAGACAATTGTTACTCTTGAGGCAGATAATACGAATATGCGGCTTGAGGTCAGGAAGATGAAGATCGAGTGGCAGATTTGCCGCATACACGAGAAGACTAGCTTCGCTAAATGCTTCCGATACATGGTATCTTGGGAAATTGTAAAGGATTGCAAGGGTGCAAAGGACCGCTTCGAAGTTTGCCGCAGGTGCACCATGGAAGTATATATATCACGAAGGACTCCCTCAACCGCAATGAAGCGGCACGCGACCTACTGCCCTAGACGATCGATGAAAAAGAAGCTGATCTGGTGTTACGGAACGAACAAGGCCATCTGATTAAGATGTGCGTAAATAAACCGCGTTGCTATGAGCGTCAAGGATCCATATCATGAGCAAGGCAAATGTGGAATGAAAATGATGCTTTTAAAACTAATGTGTAAAACGGCACATTAGTTGCTCACACACAGACGGCGCACTAACATAACGTTGATGTAAGAAGAACCAAGTCAGGGCCAAAGGGGAAGGGGTGCGTATACGTAGTTTCTAACTATCTGGAATCTTATGTATGGAAGAATATGACAGAAATATAACAAGGAGGCAGGATGAACTATACTAAAAGTCACACGTTAACAGATACCCTAATGTCTGCAAGTAGATTTACTAGCAAGCGACCTGAAACGCTTATATCTGCATTTTATTAGTATTAGATGCTTAATGATAGAAAAGCAAGATATGTTTGGAAAATGTAGAATTGGATTATGTTTGTAAGTACAGTATGAGCTACATTCTGTAGGTACATTACTTTCATGTGCAAGAATAGCGATCATGCGGCAATTATGACGTTCCTACCAAAGATAACCAAAAGTTTGCGTTTATATATATAACATTCACAAGGAGTTAGACTTAGACTGCGACTTGCTTGGAGATCGATCAGAATCATTTTTGAATCGATTTGAATTTTCGTATCTGTTCGTCCGTCTGTTGTCGGTCCAAGTGTTCTTGTGGTTACAAATTGTTAAATACGTTGACAACATTTTAGTACACGGTAGCCTTTTACGTAACGGACGAGTCCTTTTCGAAATGGATTGGATTGAACCATTGCTACGACCACTCTCCTTATTAAGCTTTATTTTGGTTATATAAGAAAAAATTTGCAATTTTCAAAACTTCCCCACCACAAAGACCGAATATAATATTTTGTCGCATTCAGTTAATTTGACCAATTTTCGGATCGGATTTGTCAATTTTATGTCCTTCCTACATACACAATAAGCGTTTTTATATATCATAATGAAAATTGATCCTTGAAAATAGTTTGACATAGAAATGAACTGTATCGGGGTCGGACAATGTCGGTCTTCATATGTCGTCAAAGTCTAATTTTTAGTAATTTGTGACGAAAATGGCCGAACAACATCGTTGACAAGCAAATTGATTTTGGTAAATTTGGGTTGAACCCTTCCTCCCACACAAATGTTCCCATGAATTTTATGCGCGTAACAAGATAGTTTTAGATTTTACTACTTCATCATTGAAAGAAATTAAAGAATTGTTTTAGCTGAAGCGATGTTTGGCATGCAGTGGTCGACCTTGTCGACTATAATGTTTTTATTTATTTTTTATATATAGAGTAACGTTTCGTAAATGCGAGATTGCTTCATAAGCAAAGAAAAAACACTATATACAATAATCACGTTAATGTTTTCGCATTTGCAAAGAAATAGCGCAGAATATAAAAACAAAAAAAAAAAAAATTGAAATTTTATTTAAAATTTTTTACACTAAATGAAGTGCGAAACAATTAAATAACATTATTTTACATAGGATCGTTGTTTGTAGGGTAGTAGGGGTAATTAAACTGCTAAATGCAGGATGAATTTACATAAGAGGAAACGAGAATGATTAATAGATTGTTGATATGAAAGATGAAGAAAACCCGTAAAGCTTAGCGATGAAATATTTTACGTAAAGACTTTCATGATATGGATAAATGTACATTAACGTACAATTAAATATATGATGATAAAATTTTCAAACAGATCTGGATGATCCCGATAATGTCACTTGATTATTTCATTACAATATTTTTTGCAAAGATTTTCACAAAAACAATAGGTGGGGGGAGACAAAGAACTTTGCTATTGAAGCGATTTTTAATTAATTACCGGTTTAAGGTAAAATTGGTGTAAATAAATGTAATGTAAATGTTTTGTTAATTGTAGTCGTTAAAGATACTTGCAAGCGAATTAAACCTAACTTCATACTTTATCTTCGACCATTAGCCAAGAAATGTATATAAATATTATAGGCGAGTATATAATGATGATGGGATGGGCAAAGTATTTTGTTATCCCCAGGGCACTTTAAATCGATCAAATTTCTTCTTGATACCTGTCGAAGGAGCTAATTCTCTAGAATTTTGCTAAAATAGGGATGTTATTGAGTGATTCGGATTTATTTTCAATTTTCAAATTTGATATGTCACCAAAGTCATATACATTTTTGCGGTCAATACATTATGAAAATGTGGAGAGATGTGGGTAAAAGAAGTCTTAATCTTATCGTAATCTAGAACTATCCTAGGGCTAGCAAAATTAAATAAAATCGCATATCTCACTTCCTTCGGATGTTTTGGTTTTGAAATTTAGGAACATATGGTTTTACACATCGACTCAATATATAATGTACTGTTTCGAAGGCGTGGTGTTGCAAAGAAACAGTGGATTTTGTCCAGAAGTTTTTCGATATTCATGCCGCCAAGCTCTTTGATAAATATTTCCAAGGGTTACAAGTAATAGATTTAACAAAACTATAAATATACGAAATATACGAAAATCGCATATATGAGGAAATGATTTTGAAGGAAATAGAAAGTAGAAATCCAATTATGGCAACGCAGATGACAACTGACGAGAAAGATGTGCCAACAATTCGCAGAAAATGTCCCGGGTAAGAAAGCACTAACTTGGAAATGTCACAATGAAATGTTGTACTGGTAAACTGCTTGTAAACAAAAGTATGTGCGATAGGCAAAGTTAATCAGATCAACTGAACTGAACTGACTCATATAATGTTCGAATGGACATGACCTTAAGAGAGAAGTATCGTACATATGTGTTTATGTAAATGATTTGTAAATGGATTTCCTAAGAATTGTAAATAAAACCTAGCTATCCTAAGAAGCACAATTCGTGTGGCATGAACTTAGTCTTGAAAGCAGCTGGAAAGAACCGTTAAATTATGAAGGGAGACTCGGTTGGAGACTAGACACGCATTTTTTTCAAATTCTATAAGCAAATTTAAGTTAAATTTTATCTGCTCATGCCATTTAATTAAATCATTTTTATTAATGTTTTCGTAGTTCGTTTGTAAGAAAGGAAATAAAATAAAATTTTAAATATTTTCTCTTGCTAGCAACATGTCACTTATCCAACGTGCTACAGACGCCGTCATTCTGCTGGAGCGCACATATTGAAAAACATGCCGCAAAATGAGATTAGCTAAGGAGTAGTTTGGACATTGGTGATGGCTACCCACGTCTCGCGTCACGACGAACACAGATTTCAGAGTTGTTGTTTCAATTTTGTCTAATATTTTTCTATTCATAAAACGTATATGTTGTGCTGCATAACCTTTGTTTTTTTTTTTTCTTTGTGTTTACGAAGTATTTCTGTTTACAACTCTTTTCTCGCTGTTTCATATATTGCTTCCTTCCTGCCAGTCATACCGGCAACCTGGCAGCCAGCGAGCCAGCTTCTCTGTTTGGCTGACTTGACACCTTGGCATATTGTACGATGTTTAAAGAAAAACAATGTCATAAATAAAGTTTCTGCTTTACAATTTTTTACTTTTATAACATAAAAAGTGTTATTAAAAAGTACTTCGGGAAAGAAAATAACGAATAAAAAATTTAAGAAAAAAAAAAAAAAAAAAAAATTCAAATAAAATGAGAAATTTCTGACAGTTTTGCTAAATAATTTCCTACGTAAATATATTCCTCGCATACAATGTCGTCGCCGCCGTCGTCGTCGTCGTCGTCATCGTTTATAATGTAACATAAAGTATGTGATGATCATCATCAGCATTTTCTTTTTGTTAAAAGCGTTATATAAATTTATTTTATATTTTGTTACTGTCTTTGAACTTATGCAGACACATAGCACAACATACCGTCATATTTACATGTGCATATGTGCATGCGTTAGGTGTTGCTTGTAAATTCTTTACGTGCCTAGAACTCACCTTTTCTGAAGGAAAAAGTCTCGCTAGCTCATTCGTTACACACGGTATAGTGTGCGTATATATGCACATTGTTGTTTTGTACGTCAAAATATGAAAAATATGCAAACTTTCCGTATAATGACTTTTTTTTCTTTTTAGCAAAAATAAAGCGTTAAACGTAACATATCTTGTTGTCTTGTTGCAGCAGACGTTCTGCTTTTTTTGTACTTTTATACAAAAAAAAAAAAAAAAAAAAAAAAAAAAAAGAAAACGAAAAAAGGTTTTGTAAAATAAGCAAAACATCATCATGTAACAATGGGTAGCATTGTTAGCATATATTAGATATGTACGTATGTTCGCAATTCGCATTTTCTCAATTCTAAAAGCACCTCTTGGCTAAAGTTGACTTGTATTCTTTTACAAAGAATTTCGCCAAGAATGAAAAAACCAAAAAAAAAAAAATGTAAAGTAATTTTCTTCTTTATGGGAACCGAATGGACAGTAGAAATGGGTATAAATACCTAAGTTTCCATTTTTCTGCTTTGTTCTTCTAAATGCGACTAAAAATAAAATTAGAGAAATTTTCTGATTGCCTTTCATTGCCAGAGCATTTATGTGCTGTTTCTATTCATTTCAGCCGCAGACATGTTAATTTTAAACTGTTAACACTCTAATGCCAACATAATTACGCTGACAAGCATTAAGCATTACAGACCCTATAATATATACGTTGGCACACTTGTTTGCTAAGAATGGCACAACCAACAAACACAAGACTAATGGCAGAATAACTTCAAAACTTAGGCGATGTTAGTTTGTTTTATAAACTAACATTGACTATGTATGCAAATGTGTATGCGTTTGTGTATTAATGTGCTTGTGTGCTTGTATTTATATATGTATGTATGTATGTAAGTATGTAAGCGAGTGTGGAATTGTAATATAATACTAATACAAAATTTAATAGTGCCGAGAAAACATTAGAAAACCGCAACCAATTTATATATAGGAAACGCACAGTTTGTGGCATGCCATTAGGCATATTATTGCACTTAGTGTACTTCATAGCCGACGACATACAAGCCTAAATGTAAAGTTTTAATTCTAAGTGTAGGCTTTTAATTGTTATGTCAACACTTGACTTTACCAGCAGCAGCAGCAGCAGCAGCAGCAGCAGCAGCAGCAGTTTTGTTTGTGTGTGTGAATTTGTATGTATAACATTACCATGTTATTTTAAACGCCTACTGACGACTATTTCAAAAACATATTTATGTGTATAATCAGGTTGGTATTTAGTTGTTAAACTAATGAGCTTTACAAATTATGATCTCCCTTTGTTTAACTATAACATAATTATGAAGAAGACTTTCTTCTTCTTCACTCTACTATTGTTGTTGCTGTTCTTGGGCATTTAAATGCGCATAATTTTCGAATTTGATAAGTCGGTGTAAGATGATTAACTTGGCTCAGCATAATCAAGCAACAAATAAGGAATTAGTTAAGTACCAGAAAAGTTTTGTCTAAACGTTTAAAATTTAAATTAGAAAAAAAAAAAAATTATATCAACTTTTTTAACCACTCACTATACACGTTCAAGGATACGGGTGTTCATTCCATTTATCATTCCGTTTCGGTAACATTTAGAAACGTTGAAAACTAAGAAAATTATATTGGGTCGTGATCGAATCTTTTACGCCCATCGTCGTTATCCTAAAAAAGTCAAAAGAAGTAAAATAACTAAATTTTCATACTCTATAATATTGGGTGGGCACGGTAGGTTCTTTCTATTTTCAGAATAAAAAATGGAAGTTTATATGATACTCGGTGTTCTCGGTGTTCACGAGTAAGAAGCCAAAAAAAAAAAAAAAACACGGAAAGCAAAAGTATTTGCAGTTTTTGTTACATAGACGTGTGGGCGTTTTGTAGGCGAGTTCCTTTTCAAATTATCTTGCAAGGAGTATGTTTATCACAGATACTACACGGCTGCACAGACGGACAGATAGGCAAATGAACGGACGGACATGCTTACATGTATTCCGAATTTGAAACTGCCCAAGAATTTATAGACTTTATGCGAGTTTTGAATCGGGGTGTTTCTGCGTGTTATAAAGCTATTAAAAAGAAATTAAAATTTGATACACTATAATATTGGGAAGGCGTGGTCAATTTTTTTCATTTTTGTATATTTATCTGCTATAGCTTATGAGTAATGGACAAGAAACCAATTTTTTATTCTTTTTAAAAAGCAGACAGAGGTGTCCTCATTTTGTGTAGTATTGTAGGCGTGTCCTTGCACTGGTTTGGCTCATTTTCAATACCAACCTGCGTGCGAGAACTTTCAATACTTCTGCCAAATTGGAAGAGGATAACTTGATTTTTGAGGTCAGGAGAATGTTAACAACAATTATTAAATAGACGGACAACCGGACAAACGGACTTGCCTAACTCGATTCAGAAATTCACGCTGATTATGAACATATGTATTCTTTATGAGGTCTCTGAAATTTCCTTCTGGATGTTGCACGTGTTTCGACAAAATGAATGTACCCTGCGTCCTTCGGTGGCGGATGTAAAAAAATTCGAACAAAATGAAATTTCGATATTTTATAACATTGGGAGTAACATTGATGGAGTTCATGCGTAATAAGCAAAAAGTTCCGTTTGCCTTTGAAGACCAAGATGTTCTCAGGCTTAGATCAATTCAGATTACGATTCAATCGGTATAATAAAAGATGGATCTATCTTACGCCCTCCTGTCTGTTACATAAACCCGTAAAAACTTAATATACCCTCTACCACAACTGTAGGTGTAGGATATAAAAACGATTATAACCTCTATATTTGAAACTACATTTTGGCAATCCGAAACGAACACTTCTAATCACACATTGAATGTCAAATCAATTTCTGTTCAGGAATGCAAGAATGAAGAGGGGGAGGGAGAAGAAAACCGAAAAAGCTAGCAGCCGAAGCGCTAGCAAACGCAATAACATGCAAATAGTAGCAAGCTGTTATTATTTGTTGAAAATACAAGTGGCAAAGGAGAAATTCACTCCGATGCAGCGCAACGAAATTAAAACATATAAGAGTAGAGAAGGAAGAATGTCGTGTACACATAAGATTCGCCACAAAAATAATGTTATTCGTGATGTCAAGTGACACTTGTTGGTAAAAAACAAAAAATAGAAATTTTTGTGACTGCAAACAGTACTATGGCATATGAAAAAAAGGAGGATTTTTATACCTGTCACCGAACAATGAGGAGTGTATTCATTTTGTCAAAACGTTTGCTACGCCCAGAAGGAGGGTTCAGAAAGCCCCCGTCAAAGCATACACATTCTTGATGAGCATCAAATTATGAATGGATTTAAGCAAGTATCGACTGTCCGTCTGTCCGTCTGTGTAATATCTGCTGTTAACATTCTCCTTGCCGCAAAAATTAAGCGATCATTGGAATTTCTTGTACGCAGGTTGGTATTGAAAACGGGCCGAATCGGTCGAAGAGCACACCTACTAAACTGCATAGAGTGAGAAGACTTTTGTTTGTTGCCTTTATAACACGCAGCGGCAAGCTTGAGAAATCTCATAACGTATATAAATGTTTGGCCAGTTTCAAATTTGGAATGCATGTTCGAAAATACGTTCGTCTGTCCGCCGGCATAACTTTGTGGTGTCTGTGGTATACGCTCTCCCGTTAGCGAAAATGAAGATATCGCCTACAAATGTGAACACGCCTGCAACGTCCACATGTCTATGCAACAGAAACTTTTATTTTGAAATTGGAGAAAAGCAGTCATGTCCACTCCATATTATAGAGCATGAAGATTTAGTTATTTTACTTTTTTGCCTCTTTTACGATAACAGTGGTGGGTATGAGAGGTTCGACTACAAACGAATATAATTTCCTTATTGGTTCTATATATAAAATAAATATGTGGCAGATTTATCCTTAGACACAGTCTACATGCAAAAGAGTGTAAGGTTCGCTTAACATTTGCAACGAATACAATTAAACATTGAAGGCCCCATATAACATCTATATTATAATGTATTTGCAATATTCCTCTCGTCTGTCTATTGATTGCAGCACCGTTCAGGTCCTTTTGTTCCTGGAAAAAAGGTGACATCCAAAGTATAAGTGAACTTTTCGAAATCAATCTTACACAACGTACTTTGACTATTTATGTTTTATGACGAGCTGCAATTATAACCATAACTAAAGTCAAAATGAATGCAAAAAAGCAACAGGATTCCGATGAGTGCGGTAAGAGATAGAATGAGCTATTTTATAAAGGGAAACATAGGAATGGCTCTTAAATTTGCTTTAGAGCTTTTTATTTTCTACTTTTTATGTATTTTTTGGTTATCTTTTCCCATTATTTCTTACTTGATATCTAAGCTACGAGAACGAGAAACGAAGTTGAACGACAGACCTATTGTTTATATGTCATATGGTTGGCAGCACTTACCAGCCACTATCGCACTTAAACGGGACCCAGTTCAGGGAGAAATTCAACACCCACCGTTATTATTGCCACTAACAGCTGCTGTTGCTGCTGCTACTGCTTGATTTTCTCGGGAATGCTATGTCAGTTGCTTTTTTTTTTTACGTTCAAGGGCTGGTTTTGTATACGTCTCTGCATATGATTTATAGTTGAAACTTGTAGCAGCACAAGTATGCATTCACAGAGGCAGTCAGGCATCCATGTATAATTTTTTCCATTTTTTGCGGTTTTCTGTGAAAGTTGATGTTGTTATTGTCAAACTAAGTAAAAGCATTTGTTTGAGGCTATGACATTTTCACACAAAACGCAAATTTGTCTATTTCGTCAAATGTTTTGGTCCGACGAAGACAAAAAAAAAAAAAAAGAAGGCCGTTACGGTGCTCGTATATACAAATGCACATAGAAATTTATTCAGAATTGTTTTTCTGCTCTTTTTTTTGTGTAATTTTTTCCGCTGTACGGTGTAAAACTGTTGTTGACATTTTTCTTAAACTAACCCACACACTTTTTATTTGCTCCTTGCATACACTTTAATATATACGTTCCGCAATTTCTATTGTCTTTTTTTTCACTATAATAAAATACAAAGTTTTTACTCTGATTTCGAAATTGTTAGCTTGGCTACCTAAAACTATTCCCCTCATCGTCTCGTATCACAAAAAACAAAAAGAGAAAAAAATCGAAAAACCAAAAGAAATGATGTGAAAAATTTTTCGAATCGTATGCATGCTTCTGTACCCTTTTTGCTTTGTTGTAATTGCTGCCAGAGTAATAAATAATAATTTCTACACATTTTTTGTGTTCTGTAACTCCTTCGCTGTCCTTCTCTATCATTTCTTCAGTCATTTTAATACAAATATTGTGCTACGGCTGGTATAGTATTCAGAATATTTTTTTTTTTTATTTTCGTATTTTTGTTCTTCAGCTTATTCTAAAACACCTCCTGACCTGACCCCTTGATTAAGTTGCTGAGTATAAATAAAATATGGTGTGCAGGCGTTGTGTTCTATATAAAGATAATATATATGAAAAAAATTTCAGTTATTTAATAGCATGTCGAGAGAAAGCAAACAACTTATTATTAAAGAATAAAAAAAAATTCAGAAAAAAAAACAAAAAAAAAAAACAAAAAAGAAGGAGATATAAATAAAGAAAACAATTCAAAAAACCAATTTTAAATGTAAAGCTATTCTCAGGATAATCTATCCAACTCTTTCTCTTATTCTCTTTGCTCCTTTTGCTAGTTTCTAATTAATTACAGTTGGTCTTTTTATTTATTTATTTTTTCATCTTTCTATTTTGATTTATATATATGTATATACGTACATATATATATATATATTTTAGAAACTAACTCTTACACACGAATGCAATAATAAAACTTTTCTTCTTAGACTATATACGTATACATATATATATATATACATATATATATATATATATATATATATATATATATATATATATATATATATGTGTATATATATGTATACACATATATATATATTTCTTAATTTTTAACAGAATGTCTTGTTAAACATCTCTTGGCAAACAGGCAACACCACTACAAACTATGTTTGAACTGTCTTTGTTGTGTTAGCAATAAAATACGTTTGCTGCCCTATACAACTGCTTCGTATAAGAACTTTTATATATGGCTACGTGTTAATGAATGAAGTAAAACTAGAATTTTTCGAGCACTAATTGTTGATGCTCTTTACAACAATTGTTCAAATTTTATATAGAAATTGTAGAGAAAAAAAAAAAAAAAAAAAAAAAAAAAAAAAAAAAAAACAAAGAAAACAGAAACACAGAAAATATAATAAAGAGATGGTATTTTGTAAGACAGAAGTATCTGCAGCCAACTGTTTTGTAATTTTCAATAAAATAAAACTGACTTGTATAAGTACAGTAAAGTTGGTTCAATAAGCGTTCATTTGCTCACTTAGTTGGCGGTTGGCGGAAGGGGCGGGGGAGGGTGGCACAAAAAAATAATAATTATAATTTTTAATGGACTCTTTTAGGCATATTAGGTTTATCGTAAAGTTCTATCCGTTTTTAGAATGAAACAGGGCTCTGGTTTACTGAGCTGAAGCAAGCTTTTCCGCAATAACATGATCTTAACAGTACCGTCGTCGATCATAGTTGTTCGCCCAGAACGTGACTTTTCAGAAAGGTCTTATCAGAAACTGTACCTTCACCGAACACTTTCAATAAATTTCCGCATACTGCTGTAGGATTCTTTCTTCCTTGTTGGAATTCATACAAGGTACTGGGGGGGGGGGGGGTTCTGGGGCGTAAATGACCTTCAGTAATAGCTATGGGTGCACGATCGCGTCTCACGTAATACTAACACGAGTCATCTTCGTTTTAGTTTATTTGCCACATCAGTAGCTATTCATTAAGCGATAAAAATAATCATCTACTTATGTGTTGAAAATTCTTGTCACAGAAGCGGACCGAACGTTCCGGTAGATCTTACAAAATCAGAAAAGAAGCATTACATCCTCCGCTATAATATTAAGGTTTAGGGTTCATTAATGATATCAACTGCGATAATTTAATTACTGGAATTCAAACTCGATTGTATATCAAAATATTTTCAATTTCAGTATTTCTGCTCATTTGAACTCATTTGCCCACTTATACATTCAAAAGAGATAGAAAGTATCTTTTATTTGCATTCCGATATTCTTTTTCTATGAGTTTTCTCCGCTTCGAATTATGCATTAACATGTCCATGAACTGAGCCGGTTTCTCTCTGCTTATATTCTGTTTTTTAATCTGCTACTTTTTCACTTACGCTTTACTTGATTCCACTTTTACTTATTTACGCTCATGTAAGCAAGGAAAGGAAAGTTCAAGCATTGTTCCGAGAAGGTGAGCTTGCTCTGTGCGTTATAGTATGCTATACCTTACGATGGACGAAGCTGATCTGGTCATTTCCCTACACATAACAAATATTTTGTAAACCTGATATGTCGGCTTGAGGGCGTATAAATGCGTTATAGAGAAACAAAGCAAGCAAGTGTTGAATATACAAAAAGAAAACATTTGAACTGAGCAGATTGCAATTTCAGAAATGCTTTAGCAATTGTAAAATTTTCCTTGTGACGAGCTTTGATGAGAGGTTGAAAAATTGTATAGGTTAGCAGCAGCTGCTCATCTGGCATCAAAAATCCACAAAACATATTAACGTATAACAGAGATTTACCTCAAAAGCTTCTCTCAAAAAAAAAAAAAAAAAAAAAAAAATTGCTTGAAGAAAAGTTTACTTGTTTTTATTACAAATTTTTTATTCTGCCTGAAGTGGTGAGAATCCTTTATATCTTATGGTTATACTTATATAAATTTATTCTTTTATTTATTTATGTAAAATAAAGGGAATTTGTTTGAGTCTATGTAACGATTAACACTTGCTTTAGCAAACCTTTGAAATTATTATTGCTATTATGTTGCTTTTTAGAAAATCAACTGCGCCTTGATTACCACTGCTCTTTCTATAGAATCGGCTGAATTAAGCGACACTTAAAAATGCGAGTTTAAACTATGGCGAAAAAAAAAGAGAAAAAGAAATGAATTAAAAAACAACAACAACAAAAGGGTAAAAACATGAACGATTACAAGTGAGAGGCATGCCTACAACCGACGTGTATCAAACAGCGAGTGTGCCACTAAGCAATATATTCTTGTTCGATTGATAGAACTTACTGTGACATTGAAACGTTTGAACTTCAATATGACATCGAAAATATCCGAATACGGGGAAGATAAGCTTTGTATAAGGAGACCGATAAAGAGGAGAGGATCCTTGAGTGAATTTACATTGGCTGAGTTCTATAAAATGAAAAATAACTTGAAGTGAGACTAGTTGGGGTAATAGAATCGGATCCGTTAAATTTATGTCGTTTAATAATATAATTCAATTTATCAACTGTAGCGAGGTCGACGATGCAAGTAATAATCTAGCATCGTACTGTGTGGATCCTTAGGTCGTTTAATAATATAATTCAATTTATCAACTGTAGCGAGGTCGACGATGCAAGTAATAATCTAGCATCGTACTGTGTGGATCCTTAACGCTGAAAAGGAGTAATTAGTAATGCAAGGATACAAATAATTCAGCATAGCAACGATAAGCAAGTGACCGTGCAACAGATAGAATCAAGTTCACATATAGTCTTTTCTAGACGAGTGTCTACTAAAGCTTTGTTAAATTGAAGCGAAAGATTATGAATGAACAGGACGCCTAGACAAAGTAACGACTCAACACCCTCCCGTTTATATCAATCCATAAAGTCCTCAGCTATGAAAAGGCTTCGTTTCACAAACGGGAGCATTTTAGATTCACTTTGTTTTAATATCATAGGACTGGATGAAGGATCGATCACGCGACGAAATGATTTAAATCATATTTAAGTAACGTTCTGAGTTAAAGGAAGACAATAAATAGTTCAACTTCATCAGCGTACATCAAGCGGATGGAAGATACGTTCCAAACGACTACTTTAAGTTTTTACATGCTTTCGCTTTTCTTAAGTCATTTCTTTTCTTTTTCTAAATTTTTGCTCAATTTTTGTTTTTTCTCTTTGTGTTCTTGTTGCTGAGCTAATATCTTGAGTTCTTTGCTTTTACTTTTTTATCATGTTGCAAAAAGGGAGGATTGTCTCCATCCTAGTACATGTGGAATTTATACGCATTTTTTTCCACTAATAAAAGTAATGACGCGATCTAGGTAGTAAATGCTTACCAACTACTTGAACATCCACCGACTTAAAAGGGTGCACAACGTACGTACAAAAGCGTACTTCAGAAGGCAATAAAAAATGTTGTCTTTTACTTTTTACGATGAAATATTTAATTATTAAATACATTACGACTCATATATATATACGTGTATGCATATGTATTAAAATAATAAATTTTACTTAAATTTTGTTGATTTATTTACTTAAAAACGAACAAATAAGAAAATTATGTTCAACTGTAACAGCGAAACTTTTCATATGCACCATCATTATGTTAAAAAACTAAAAAAGAAACAAAACGTTGGCACAGCCGCACAGGTGCACGTTGTTTTCTTTTTTTCATTTTCGTAGAATACACGATACTTGGAAATGTTTATCGTATGTATGTTTGTCCGAAGAGGTGTTCTCATTTTATGTTGTACTGTAGGCGTGTCTTTTTTTTCCTATTTTCAATTCCATTTTCAATACTAATCGGAGTGCAAAAAAATTGATTCCAAGTGTTTTCACATTTGCATCTAGAAGAATGCCTACCACAAGCATTACACTAGTGGACGGATGCTCATCGAGAATATATACGATTTGTATGATCTCAGAAGCTTCCTTTTGCTTAATGCATATGGAAAAAGTATGTGAAAATACGACTAATCCGCCATAGGCTAAAGATCTCGACTAACAACTTAATGGTCGTGAACTCAAATCTCAAGTGTGGTCGAGTTTTCAACAATGCCGATAGCTTGAGATACTAGTGCTTTAAGACTTTGAGGAAGTAGTCAGTGCTATTATATCAGCCACAGTGACTATAGAAAATATTTTGATTTTCTTGTACTCTTGATTTGTTCCGCTTTAATAGATGATTACATCTTTAGTTAAAATAAAAGGGAGCCTTTTTCTTTAATGATTTCATCACTCATGCGAGATCAAATGCAAAGATTTGCTAAATCGGTTAATGAATACGCGAAGTAATTTTACAAAGAAAATTAACATAAATCCTAAGCTTGATATGAAAGTATGATTTAAAACGTTAATAAGATATGCCCGCGCGTGCACACGCACACACACACACACGCGGACGATTGATTGTTTGTTTAGCGGGTTAAAGTCTCGCACTGCCCTCATGGGCGCCTGCTGATGGTTTTCCACCTTACAAAAAAACACACACACACACACAAGCGGACGCATACATACATATACATAACAACATAAGGTCGGTATTTTCTGTCGAAATACCATAACGAACAACAAACACTACAAATGGAAATCGGAGAGTTCTCCTTCCCCGACAATCTCGTAAGAAATATACTGTATGATCCGAAAAGTTGGAAGACGGTAGGAATGTTCGCCACAAATATAATGAGAAAACAAAGAAACGAGGAGTTTCAACGTAGGGTATTAAGTAGTGCGTAAACGGCTACCCTCCCGGCGATGGTATACCTAAACGGTCGTGCCATAGGGTCGAAGATGGGAGTATGGGTGGCTTTTAACGGGTCAAAGTCCTCGTACTGCGTCCGTCGACGATTTTCCATCTCAAATACACACACACGCACACACATATATATATACATATATATATATACATACACACATATATACAAGATAGCATATAGTCGATGCTATCAATTGAATTGACTGATCTGATAGAGCGACTATTAGCTAACAAGATAACTTCTTCTAACTATTGATAGGTACAAACGAATTCATTCTGAAGCAGAATATAAGTTTTCTTTTTATTTTCTTTTCACACTTTCCGGTGAAATCATTTGTTTTGTCAAATGTTTGCATCGCATAGTTACATATTTATTGAAGTTGCAAACATGAATAAATAAATACTCGTTCGTTGGCGTGCATAAAGAAAACTACTTTAACCACGTCTTCAATATTTGAGGAACGAGTGTCCGCGTTAAAATTTGACAAAAATTCTTTTCTTGAAAAAAAAAAAAAAAAAAAAAAAAAAAAAAAAAATCACCCCTTAAATAAAAACTAATAATAGTTTTCAACAAACA
>KK499772.1:651807-687356 GCA_000688715.1 Glossina pallidipes | reverse complement strand
TTGGATAATAAAAAAGCCCATATGAACGCCCACCTTTTTTTTCTTTTTTTTTTTTTTTTTTTTTTAAAAAATTTTTTAATAAAAAATTGTTTAATAACCAGATTTACTATGCACCAGGGAAAAAAGGTTCATGCAGTTCAAAAATGTTAAATGAAATAATATGTTTGTAGCGAAAAATAAACTAAAACATTTTAATTAAAAAAGTCTGTACCACAAAAAAAAAAAAAAAAAAAACAAGAAAAAAAAATTAGTATAGTAATAAGCGTTTATTGCATCTTTTTGTTACGTTTTCGTTCTTTGTGGGTTAAAGGTTTCGCTATGTAAAATTTTACACAATTAACAACAAAGTCAGTTGTCCGAGTATGAAAACAGCGGGTTTTTATTTAATTAATAACGGAGAAAACTGTAATATGCTTATAAAATATTTTAATTTCCCTGTGAATACTATAATTTCACTCAACTGAATACGGTTTCATTTAATGATATATGTATATATATATATATATATATGTATATATAATATAAAAAAATATGTTTGTTGAGAGTTAAATTTACACAAAAACATATAATTTAGGTGGAAAGTTTTTAGAACTTTTTGAAAAGCTGCAGTTTCTATAAAGAGATAAACTTTTATATATTTTATTTAACGCTCAAAACAGGGACGTTTTACATGTAAATATTGCTATCACAGTGAACCAATGTTGGCTTACTTTTTTCTTAGGGTCGCCACAATATCAAAATTGAGAATTAAAAGCTGAAATTTCGACGTAAATATTTCTCAATCGAGCAAAGAAACTAGACTAAGAATAATTCGATTCCTTCATTTCGCGTAACGCGGTGACGGTCAAAAATGAGTGAACCCGAAAGAACGAAAGGAAGAAAGAAAAGGAGATGCTCGGTGCAACATAGAGGACGTACGCAAGTAAGCTCTTCCGAAGTAAAATCTACCGCACTGAAATTTGGATGCGCGTGAAGTGACCTAATAGTCACGATTCTTACCTACTCAGCTACTTATGCGGATCTGCCATTGGACACGCCTTCAATGCATATGTAACTGAAACTACCTTGTGTACAAAATACGATTTCGAGGAAATATTTCCGAAAATCTTTTACCCTAATATTTGTCAAAACTTTTCATTATAACGACATAGTATTTCTGAATAATCCAAGTGCAGATCGCTTCGTTGAAACTGATTAAAACTCTTCCCAAAGGAAATTGACCACGGAAAAAGGGGAACTGGTTAACTTTTACAACAATTGAAGAATCAAAAAAACAGAGAATTTTCTTGTTAATGAGATCGATATAGTCCACTAGAGGGAAATCTTTCACTTTGAAAAGCCACGTTTTAATTTAAAAGAAAAACTCAAAGGTAAACTCAAACTATGTACTGGCACTAACTCAGTGCAGATAACTATAGATTTTATGGTTTGTCAAGCGAAAATTTGCGTCTCTCAGGCGAGTAAGATAGTTCTTTATCTCTTAGAGTGCTTATGCCGAAATAAAGTATCAGGTAGGAGAGCTATGGGCTAAACTGTGACTTCTATGCAAGGTAGGGCCTATCTAGCACCTTTCATTACTCCGTGCTTTTGAGTGTTATAGGGTAATCACAACCAACTCGATAATCACTGTAGGGCCGTATCCAACTGTGAGAATTCAATTGTGCTCGCGACGACGTAACGTATGCAGTGAAGCTATTCTTTGTGCATGCGAAATGGGGAGTAAGCAGCCCGACATTCTCATATAGTCACAAATGTGGTTTGGCGTTTGGCGTTTGTCGTTTAATTGAGCCGCTGTACGCGCATCTATGTAATTGGAAAAAATTGTGCCCCGGGGCTGTCATTAAATATTTCTTTTTGGAAGGCATTACCTCTACACACAATAAAATTGCAAGCTCGGATGGCCATGAACATTTGGAACGGACAGAAACTGTAAAGACTGACGGAAATCTCGTTTAAGTTCATCAAATGGTGTTGGACGAGAGTCATATTAAAATTACAAGACATTGCATTGGCTTCGAATATTTCGAAAGAACGTATTTGCCAAATATATAAAATAAAATTTAAGCTGACCGCACGTTTGGTGCCGCGTGTGTTCGCAGCGAAATTCCCAAAGTTCTGTTGACTCAAGTTAAGCAGGAAAAATGGAATCTTCCTCAGTGTGGCCACTGTTTTCTGGGATTGCCGTGGAGTTGTCATTATCTCTTTGGCTACCTTGAAAAAGGAAAACCAGATATCGTTACTTGACGACTAACGGCACATGCTTGCAGAAAGAAAAGTTTGCTTCACCAGACAATATGCCAGCTTAGACATCACTCATTGCCATGGTAAAAATTTACAAGTACTTCGAGCCTACGCCATCTACGTTGAAACGATTCTTTTTTTTTTTTGTCCCCTAAGTAAAAACTAGGCCTCGAGAACAGAGATTTTTGTCAAATCATTGACGGCATCTCCTTCGTTGATAATTATTTTTAAGAGAATGGCCACAAGTGCTACTTGAACAAGTTAAACGGTAGAAAAGATCGCCCATATAAAGACGCAAAGTAAATATAACAAAAATATGTCTTATTTCAGACGACACGCGCAACTATAAAGTTGCAATCGATATGAAAAGAGGCTTTGATTTGATATACGTATATGTAACGGAATATATGCAACATTACTCCAAGGTGAAAAGCAATTGGTTTTCGAAATGAAACGTTTAACCTCTTGTTTTAGTTTTCTTCATTTTCATTGCAAAGACATCTTACACTTTGTCTGCCTTTAGATCAGAGCCGGATCGAAGACATATCTCTGCGAAGAGAAGAGTAAAACTGGTTCGTTTTCGTTTTCGATTGAACAATGCAAATGGAACGTGCCCAGGTTCGTGAAGCGAACGGTCGGAAAGACATATGTTGAATAATCAAAAAATGATTAATTTACCACATATCGATTTAATGTCGTTTTCATATATTATTCTTGTGCGAGGAAAGTTCAAGTTGCAAAGATAGCACTGCTTGACCAACGAATCCCTTTTGTTGTATGTTTGTCTTCAAGAAATGCATAATTTTCTCCCACATTTTTCGTTAGAATTCGTTATTTAATTTGTCTCGTTTTTTTTTTTAAATAATTTTATATTAATTTCATCGATAACCATATTTGAAGTGAGCGATTACTTTGCCATTTACAAATGAACGAACATAAATTTCATTATTAGCGACGACTGACATCAGCCATTGCACTGAGCATTATGCCATAATTACCGTAATTTTTAACTTAATCCCTCACATTAATTTATGTGTATTGAAATCGATGTACCTTATGTGATAAAATATCAAACAAGCACACACAAACGCACACATACATGATGCATAATAACATTTGCACATTAATAAATAAGCTACGCATACGAATGAAAGCAAAAACAAATTAACACTAAGGGCTTAGCTTTGTTTTTTTTTTTTTGTTTTTTTTTTTTTACACACCTGACAACAATACTTAATTATTGCTTATGCGAATAAATAAGCAAAATGTGTGTGTGTGTGTGTGTGTGCGTGGAAAAAGCATTATTGAGAAATTCTATATATAGAAAGAAATAATTATTTGTTTCAAAATCGATGGAGTGCTCGGTGTAGACGAGATGATGTTTCCCGTAAGCTATGGGAGAGATACAGGCATCATAATAAATAACCTAAAACTGTTTAAGCAAAACAACAACTAAATTAAAATCAAATGCTAATCCCTGCTTAATTTAATTATATTAAAATAAAATATCAGTAACTCCATTAATTTTTAATGCAATGACCACAGCAACGCAAACAACTTATAAAAAAAAAAAACAACAACAAAAAGTAAAAATAAAAATAAAATAAATACACATACGTTAGTTTTGATCCTAAAGCTCTATAGCTACCATAATGTTGACAACTTGTCGCTAATATAACTACAACTGTCCAGAGGCATTAAAACACACACAACAGGAAAGGAATATTGGCATGAAATGAAAAAAGCAACAAAAAAAAAAGAAACACAAAAGTATATCACGTCGTTGTATAAATTTTCATTTACAATTTCAATCAGCTTTAATCCTAAAAGCGCGTTTACTCCCGCCGCACGTCACGGAACCAACTGGCCAGAGCCGGTCTATTAATACATGTGCACGTACGTGCAAATACATATAACCTATGTACCGTATGTAATATACAGACTTTTCTTTTTTACATATTCTCGCTTGTAAATACATACATGGCTGTCCATGGCTCTGTTTTATTTTGCTTAATACACGCGGCCTAATGGCGGGCATAGGATAAAAAAAAAAAAACAAAAACAAAAACAAAACACACACACACACACACGCACACAAACATACAAGCAAACAAAGAGAGTATTGTTCGTAATAATATAATATAGAGGAAAAAAACTGCAATCATGCATCGAGGCAGACAATTGAAGGAATCGTACGTAGTAAATGACAAAACCTAACAAAACCTTAGCACTTTAAGCACATTTCGGTCTGAAAAATAAATAAAGTACAAATAAAACAATAAAAAAAAATAAAAAAAAACTAAAAGCATTACCGACACCATACGAATTATAAGTCAGGGGTAGAATCCAGTAACGCTCTCTCAGTCTACAAGTATTTGAGACATTAAATCCTTATCAGTCGAGAGTTGTTATTGCCGTTGTTGATGCTGTTGTTATTGTTAATGTTGATTGTTGGTGTTGTTCGTGTTGTTGTTACGTAGCGGGTGGGTGATGCTACTATCAGCCAGAGCCATAATTCTCAATTTAAATTGTAGATGCATAAGTGGAATTAAATAAACAAACGTTATTTGTTGCTTTTGTCGGTCCGTCTCTCTGCAGCTACATCTGCAACTACGTCGCAACTGATAGAGCCAGTGAGTGAATGAATAGAGCATTTTAAGCCACACATTTCACAGCATACTAAAATTGTCCATTTTACCTAATCCCTTGTCGATTAAGTGTGTCTGCCACTTTTGATGTTGTTTGTTTTGGTAATTGTGCGTTTTATGTTTGGCTGGTGGCAGCTGACTGCTATTGCCTGCTGCCTCTCTACATAAAGATGTTCGTTTCTTGTTTCTTGTTCGCTTATTATTCTTGCTCCTCTTACTTTACCGCTTAAATACATTTTGTTTCGACTTAACTTATATTTTGTAACTACGCTCACTCTCTCTCTCTCTCTCTCTCTCTCTCTCTCTTATTGCTTATAATAAATACACTTTCTACAGCACTCACGAACCGAATAGTAATAGCATTGTAACGGAAAAGGAATCCAAAATTTTTTTAAATATTAAAATTAAAAAGATTGTAAGCCTTTTTCGAAGCAACATATAATTATATAATTTTCTTGCCTGATCTGATGTTATTACTACACAGAACTATTATTGGAGACAGAAAAGCAAATTATCTAAGTTGGGGATGCATACTCAAGTTTTCAGATCATATATTTTATATTTTGTAAATAAATTTACAAAGTAAGGATTTAAAGGCTGGCGGATAACTTAAATCTTAGGTATGCTCGCCTATATTGAAAACTCTACGTCTTCAGATTATTCCATCGAAATCCAAATCGTATGTACGTATATGTAATGCATACATAAAGAAAATATAACAAGAAGTAAGTATAGAAACGAGAAACCGCCCAGTATCGAATTGCGAATTATTCCACATAGATGAAGTAAAATAGGTTTAAGTCAGGTAGGCAGAAATATAAGTTACTAAGGAAAACTTCATTCTTTGCATTTGTGAATCACGAATTTAATAATATCTTCAAATAGCTCAATACTTTCTTTATTTTTTCTTTTTTCATATGGCTAATTACTTAGGCGATGCCATTGATACGTGTGACGCGGCGTTACAAAGAAGCGGCAAAAGAGAACGAAATGGGCAGTGGCCACAATCGATAAGTGTTATGCCTTTTTACCGATCGAACACTCACCATAGCTACAACAATGTGTCTCCAATGCGATTCTTTTGTACTCTACTCGTGGAGAGGAAGGGACTATTTTTAATAGAATACAATCCGAGTATACATGTCTGTTACAGCCATACATGAATAGAAAGCTTCTGGCAACTTGTATGTTCCTCATGTTCGATGGAATCCTAACAATCTGTTATATAAAGAAAATCAACTAAACATTGATTTTATGCCCCGCCTTTGTAGCGATTAAGGGCCCGATGGAAGCGATTAATCAGATTTTTGACTTGTCAGAATGTGAATACATACACACAATGAAAGTATTGCATGCTCGGCGTATACTTTTTAAAAGTTGGCGACATGCATTTTAACAATTTCGAATGAAAAGGGTAAGGAATGAAGGACTTGGGAATAACATACTGTTGTTCACATTCACGTTCAAAATATCGTATAAATATTTGTCGCCGAATGACTTTCCATGAATGCTTCCCGACGATGGTAATAGAAATTTCAACATTGCATTAATATGCGCTACTCCCTAAGTGAGTTCAATGGAGAAATAACTATCGACTGATGGCTTAACATTTCTAGTTGTAATAATTGTACTCTCAGCAATCTATTATTCATGGGAAAATTTAAAACTTATTAATCATTCAAAAAGTAGTATGTGATAGTAACAAAAAATCATTTTTTTGATATTAACTCTCATCTAACTAATTGTGTTCGCGTTCTTTTAGCTACTGTAACGACATATTCGGGTTTAGCTGTTAATCGATATTAATTTCAGTATTGCATCGGTGGAGGTAAATTCTATTCTATTAAAAAGAAAAAAAAAAATGATGTAAAATTACCCAAAAGGAATATGAATAAATAGAATTATCGACTTATAACATATATATATATATATATATAGATATAATCGTTTTGCATATTCTTGATAAGCGAACCATGACTTTGGTAACATAACCAAATTAATAAAATTTTATGTCAACCTTATTGCAAAGTAGATTTTGCGAGCGTGCTTTGCTTCTCTTAAACTTAAGTAGGATTTATTTTATAAAATGTGAATTTAATAATGATATTAATAGTGTCTTCGTTTTTGTCCTTTATTTGTCCTGGCATTAACTAAACGAAATCAACAATTTAAGCAAATTTCCTTCTTAGCTACGAGCCATAAATTTTTTTATCTCAACACAGCCATCACAACTTTGGGCTTACAAGTCTAAATGCATTTATGTTATATTAGAGGAAAAATTTTTAAGCGCTGGCTATATATCCTTCCGTCCAGTCAATCCGGTTTAATTTTTACTACAAATAGATGTACACATAAACATATATACACATTGACTATGACAGCAATGATACAAGTATTGAGAGAACATTGTGTTTCTAACAAAACCGTTTTATGTCAGAAGCAGAAATTTGAACAAAATTTCTTACAGAGAGCTTGGCCTTCTTTAAATATCATTCTCTCTAATCTAAAGCATATTTAAACTTAGTTAAAGTTTATGTACGCGTTAGATTTAGTTAAATCTACATGCATACGTATAAATGTGTGATTGTGGGAGTTTTTGTGCATTGTTTAAAACTTTATAACAGTGGTGTTTACCAAAGACGCATTCAGAGGGAGAAAGGATAGAAAATTTGCCAACGGCTATTTGATAATGTTTATTACACCAGGAAGCTCCCACATGTGATATTCAAGTTTCTCTCTGACGGAAAAACGATGAAAACGCAGAGGGAGAAAAATATCAAGAGTTTTTTCTGCTGTTATTTTTGGCTACAACAGATAACTAATCCTATATATATATATATATATATATATATACATGCATTTGTTATTGTTGTTGCTGTTATTGTTGATATTGATGTTGATGTTTGGAAAATTTTTAAGGGTTTTACTACTCAACCCTAAACCATATATAGACTGCTCCAAGGCTTGAAAATGTATTACCAATCTTTCTCAAAAGCCTTTTCTCTACATACACGAATATACACTGATGCTCGTGATTATACTATAAACCGCATTACATATCTGTGTCATTTTGAACGTGATAATGTTTGTTTAAACCCAAAAAATATACATATATAAGTATATATATGTATATATATACTATATACATGTATATATAAAGTAATATAGTGTATATCTGTGTTTGGTTTTTAGGGTAACCTAAAAACTTTTTAAAGGCTTAGAAAAAACTTTATAAGCCCTACAAAGATTGCTTTTTATTTCCTTCATTTTTCCAAGTGAGAAAAATAATTGAAGAGTAAAACACACCCAGTCTCAAATAATCACAATAGAAGTTAGTACGTACATCTTCCCGAGAAGGAATATTCGAATGTTTATAAATTGAATGTCAAACCAAATTTGCTTTCTATCGCCTAACGCAGAAGGACGATCAATGGTTTCTTTCCCCCTGTTAGTTAGGCTTGTTAAAGTTTGTAAATAATTCGTAGTATTTAGTAAATTATTAAGAAGAGAAATAAAGTGGAAAGTTTTTATCCTTGCAAAATAATCAATCATACATATATAGTGTAGAGGGAGTGGGCTGCTCATCTACAATTTTATATCTTTTTCTTTAGATATTTTCATTCTTAATGGCTTACTTCTCTCGATGACTCTTAAATTGCAAATTGTTGCTTGCTTTTAGTTTAGTTACTTATTTGGTTTACTTTTGTTTGCTTTTGTTAAATACATGCAAATTTATGTTTCGTATTTACTTAAGACCCATCAAGACATCAATTATTTGGTTATGCAGTTTGTGATGCTGAAAGAAGAGAAATAGGAAACACTTTTGCTTGGATTAGCATATTTGACCTTTCGGTTCAAAAACATTGGAAAATTTTCTATTTGGTTACATGAACTTTATATGAAAAACGAGAATATATGCAAATATATGCAAATAAGAGCAAACAAAAAAAGTGAGTTCATTTTTTTTTTATTATTATTATCATTGATTAAAAAAAAAAAAAAAAAACGATTCCAATATTCAAGCGAAGTTATAATAAAACGAGTCATGAGTCTTTGCTATTATTTGAGAAAATTATTTGCTAAAGGAAGTGTAGAAACTTCCAAGTGAATTTCGCATTCTTAATAGATTTCTCAGTTAATTTGTTTCAAATATTTATTTATTTATTCAAATACTGGCTGTAGTGAGTGGAGGCAGAAAGGGAAATTCTTTTCAGAAATTCTCTTATATCCTTCTGAACACCATTTTTAATATAGGAAGTATAGGAAGGAAGGTGTTTGTCGAAAAAAAAAAACTTAATAAAACGCACCCACTGTCTGAGCCGTTATTTTCAAAAAGATAACTTTACGTGACGGTCGTAGCCAGTTTATTATTATACATTGGGAAGTACTTGAAATCTTTGCTTGTGACAGTGATAGTTCTCTGGATAGTGTTTATATAAAATTTGTAGAGAATTTATTTGCTCCGGTCGCAGGTATTCTGGGAATTCATCATTCCATCTTTTAATTACACTTTTAGTTTAAAGGGCATATCATTAACACGATGCTATTGTTTTCATATAGACACGATTGTGAAATGATTAAAATCATTTTCAATCAATTCGCAATGTACTTGCAATTTAAGGACATTCCGATAACAGACGTGGGACTAATGAACATCATTTGCAAAGCCGTTCAGATATCTAATATGATTGGCTCACTGTCCCGTGGTGGTTAGTAAAAAGTGTTCATATGCATGGGTAAATAGCAATAAATTTTTAGATAGAAAAGCAAATACTTATTA
This sequence comes from Glossina pallidipes, assembly GCA_000688715.1. Taxonomy (NCBI): domain Eukaryota; kingdom Metazoa; phylum Arthropoda; class Insecta; order Diptera; family Glossinidae; genus Glossina; species Glossina pallidipes. The sequence goes on along the minus strand of KK499772.1, from coordinate 677,687 downwards.
CTTCGTGCGAATGTTGAAAGAAAAAGTTTCGGTAACAATGATAGGGACGAATATTTGTTTTCAGTTCCCTTAGATCATTTTCAAATCCCACTGAACTGAAATTTTTTCCACATTATTCTAATGATTTCATTCCATAAATATCGGCATAGAATATATTTTCTAGTCTTCCGAAATCATGATTGAAGACAGAGAAGTGAGATGAACTTAACAATCGGTTTTTGCTTAACCGTTATTACAAGCAACTAATTAAGTAATATATCATACGAAGATAGTCGGAAATATTCCGTGATAGTGATAGAGAGAGAGAGAGAGACACTGCAAATGAAAAGCATGCATTGATTGCATCCTATCTTAAACAATTGCTTATCTTAACGATTAGTTTATAGTTAGTTGTGCTTTAAATTAAACGAGCTGAAGATCCCGTTAAGAAGAGGTGTATGATAGGAGCGGACAAGGATGAGCATACATATTTAATGTCGGACGAGACACAGACAATAAATAAGCGAACAACAGACGTGAAAAGTACAAATATCTGACAGACAACGGATGAACGCATATTTCTTTTAACACTTCTTTCCTTTTGTTTTTTTGTACATTTTTTTAATTAACTTAATTTGTGACATCAGCTGAACTAGATAAAGGCAACAGAAACTTTAATTAACCCCCACTCACTGCCGTTTTTTCTTAAACTGAACAAGGAATGACTTAGGAAAATTTTTTTAGGCTATGAACCGACTCTTTTATACCCATCACCGTTGTCGTAAAAAAGACTAAAAGAAAGAAAGGAAAAATTAAATTTTTCCATGTTTTATAATATTACTGGCTTGGCGTGGTTCGTTTAGTAGAATAAAAATGCAACTTTATGTTGTATTTCTGTTATAGATTATGAGCGATGAGCAACAATGCGAGAAATTAAGGTATCCTCAGTTTATCCTCAGCTGCAATATTCAAAGCTGATAGCTTCATTTTTATTGCGAGGGGAATAAAACACGGACGGACGGGCGGGCATGCTTAGAACAATTCAGATTTGTGGCGTCTCTGAAGCATTTTTCTGGGTGTACAAAAAGACAAAAGTCTACGACTAATGACGTAAGCATCTGATATAGGCGTTTACGACAATATTTATTCTATGTTCATGCGTTTGAAAGGTGGTTTCTGGGCACTTTCTTTAACCAAAACTTTCTTTGGCCAAAACTTTTGTGCACATACATAGCAAAAAGAAAGGTACCTAGAAAAAGCAAGAGAATTTAGGCGAATTTTCTATTTACATCTTTTAATTTTTTTCATATATGTACTTATATATAATGTATATCTATAATATATAACAATATATAATAATATATATGTATATATGTATAAGAAAATTGAAAAATGTATTTGTACGGAGCTTATCAACATCCCTTAATGTATATAAAATGAAATGTGTTGTTTTATGGTGTCATGGTAAAATGCAATATGAACGTACTTTAAGGGTCAGAATGACTTGGAAAAATCGTTAATATCATGCCTCTCACGCACGTGTGCGTTGATGTAAAACTTTACGATGCATTTGCTGGAACTATAAAAATATTGAAAGCTTTTCTACTACATCGAGAATAAAACAACAAATGTTAATAAAATTTACACTTTCCGCTTTCTTCGATCACTTTGGATCAAATAGATCCTAAAGATAATCATTTGTATACACATATCCACACATATACAGTCACATCAAAGGCAAAACTGAAAAGGTTTGCGACCGATCAATGGAAACTCATTATTATCTTCCCTATAATTATTATTATTATTATTATTATTATTAAATGATTTATACTTTCAAAGCTTATGCGCGATAGTAAAGTAAAATTTTAAATCCTTTATATGGTGTGTCAGCTGTGGCAGTTATAAAACGAAATGAAATAATATGTTAATGCAGTGCAAACACCTATCATCTTTAAGGCGCTTTCGTATCCCCTTCCTAATTATGTATGCATAAAAGGTTAATGTAGAAAAAAGTTTGCGGAAAATAATGAAATCGTTTCCATCCGCCTGATGTGTGGATTTTATTTTCCTAAACTTTTCTTTCAGCCTTAGGATAAGGCATTTATTTCAATTGAATAAAATTAAAAATCAAATTGCATTGACGTTGAATTGCTTCTTATTAGATTCATCTCAGGTATTTGGTATGGTGAGAGCTTTGCAAGTCCTTACTTTAATTGGAGGATATAGAGAGAAAATATTGAATTTTAATGTAGTTTTTTTTATGAACTTTTTCTCGAGTTAATCGAAAAAAAAAAATTCTACCTACTTTGCTAGTTTGTTGTTGCTTGTTCTGCTATATTTTAGCATGCCTGTGACATATCACTTGCTTTTATAGTGGACGTGCTTTTATGTTTTATTTGTTTATTGTACTTCTAACAACAATAGCAAAGGCAATGAAATACCTTTTTAATATAAAGCACGTTTAACTTTGAACCAAGCAACCGATGTATTGTAGCTTTTAACATTTACTTTACTACAGTTTCTTTCTCCGAATAATTCTCTCGAACACTTACTTATAGGTACAAGCTTATAGTTTCGATATAGTGTTCGATAGTGTTCAGCGTAAAAAGAAAAAATCGAATAAAAAATTAAAATTAAATTATTATTGAGTCTATGCATTATCATAAACACTAGACCAATTGTGATACAAGATTGTATTAGATTCGCGTGGATCTATGCAACATCCAAATGGAGTTGAGATTTTTACTTGAGTTTTTACTATACAGAAGCACTTTCTGAATCAATATACACCTGTCTGTTTATCTATCCGTCTGTTCGTATTATATTCTTATGCAACCTGTTTGTCCATCCATCTGTCCATATTGTATTCTTATTTTCAACCTACAATTCCTCAGTTAATTTAATGAAATTTGGTATGTCGACGTGCTTGGGTCCTAGCATGAGCGTTATACAAAATGGTTTGAAACTTCTTCGTTGGTTGAACCTTGCCGGCGTATCCAATCTTTTCAAAACATTTGCTGACCTTATGACATTACCATCTGTACCAGACCAGACATCAGGTGGACGGAGCCAGGTAACGATAGAAAAACAAATCGAAAGTAAATCGCTTAATTTTAGTAATATTACCTCAACAAGCCATAATCTAACCTGAAAGTAAAAGGTGACAGGTAAGAAAGCCACTTCTCTTAAAGTAAGGCGAAAGTAATTGCGTTTTTTGAAACGAAGCCACACTCTTAAGATATTCCCCATATCTTGCGATATCATTTCGGCCAAATCGATAACACTTCGCCGACTTGTGAAACATTTCGTGCTGTTTATAGTGAAGGTAGTTTCTCAAAATGTACATCAGTGGCCTTTCGCTCTGGAAATTTCAATGTTAAAAATATACCACGTACTGTTTGTACGGCTTTTGACAACATCGATGAAATTCTTCCAAAAATTGTTGAAGACCGGAACATTTCATTCATCAATATATGACATCTCTGCGAAACTAAACTTTCAACCATTTGTAAAAGATGGCATATTAAAAAGAAGCTTGACGCTTATGTACCCCCTTTGCGAGTGAACAATTGAACGAACTAAATTTCCATTAGTGAATTTGTACCGAAACGCGTTGGTTGATAACGGGTGACGAAAAATGGATCACATATAATAAAATGTGCGAAAAAGTTGCTGTGACAAGATGAAACGAGGACAAAGGTCAACTTGATACCGCGTAAGGTAATGCTTTACGTATGCTTATTGTTGGAGACGGAATCGTAAGCCATGTACTGCCATTCGCTAGCGTCAATCGACCAAAATTGATTAATTTCCAAGCACATATGTAACACATATAAAAACTGATTGAAGGAAGCTTGACCGAGAAGTTTCGATGCATCCGCCTGCATACAGCCTTAGAGAGCTTGCATCATTATATCTATATCTCTTATTACGTTTTCTGTGCAAAGCTGACTTGACGATAGGCCTCCGAAGGTTATTTGATAAAAAAACTGCAAAGCGTTGGTGATGATTAAAATTGCATATGATATCTACTGTAATATAATTCATTTAAAATACAAGAACAATGTTTTTGAATTTGATGATAGAACGCTCCGAACTTTTTCATTGATCCAATATATATATTATATTAAGTACAACTATATATACGTATGTGAAATGTTGTACTCACTCACTAGTAAAGATAGTTTCAGTTACTCGCAAGGGTACATGCATACCAATTGAATGAATGGAATGAGTAGGTGAATTCTCATCTATGGAGATATGTTTCTGTGTACTTTAAAATTAACCAATACATGTTATATAGATATAGGAAATATTTCTAAAGCATCCTTTTCAATAAACAAATTTTAAAGCATATACATTTTAGGTACAGATGTAAACCTTCAAAGCCTTATGAAATTTCTAAAAAAAAAAAAGAAAAAAAATTCCATTTTATTTTTCTCTTCAATTTACTTTTTCAAACTTGAAGGAATTGAAAAATATCACCACATTTCAATATAAATGTTTTCTTCTTTATGGAAAAAGTTAGAGAGAAAGAGAGAGAAAGAGAGAGAGAGAGAGAGAGAGAGAGAGAGAGAGGGAGAAAGAGAAAGAGTAATATATATATATATATATATATATATAAGAAAAAGGCAAAAAAGGATTCAAAGACAAAAACGAAAAAACTGCAACACCCAGCAGGAGAGATTTATACATACTTTTTACAATTCTTTTACTTTGTACCCTTTGGAGACTTATTTTAGTGTACTTTGCTTTTCACTTGATGGATACAAAACAGTTTGACGCAAAGCTCATATTGTTGCTTTTAATAAACTTTGAGAGAAAAAAAAAAAGCAAGAAGAAAGCAAAAGAAAAAGAAAAAAAAAAAACGGAGAACGGAGATATTTGCAAGAAGCAGCAAATGTTAAAATTCCCTAAATGTGAAGGAAGAAGTTTGCTTTTCTTTTCTATTTGTAAAGCAGGAGTTTTTTCTATGAAAACTATAAATTAAATAAATGATGGCTTAGAATTTCAAATTCCTATATATATATATATATATAATATCTACAAATTTTTGTTCTGAAGAATTGTAAAGTTTGCTAAAGAGATCTCACTCTTAAGTTAAGTAATTATTTTTGGTGCATATTTCCTCTTGTATGTGAGAGTTTATCTTTTCATTTTATATGTATACGTATACACGATATATATATATATATATATAGGTATATACATATATCTAATAAATATACACTACATATACATAAAATTATTAATTATAATAAATTTCTTCCTTTTTCTTCACTTCCCGGACATTCACAAGCCATACATTGTATGTGTAGTATAATCTTATTAATTATAATAAATTTTTTTCTTTTTCTCCTCTTGAATTTCAGTACTTTTACTATACATATTTTTTCTCTTTTATAATTGTTTAAAAACCTTATTTTTTTTTTTCACATGTACTTTGACTTTCGCGGAGTTCTTATATTGTTTTGTTGTTGCCTTTTTTTCTTTCTTTCTAGCATAGAATGTATTTCAATCGGTTATCAGTTCTATCTACTGTCTACTGTTTGTTAATCTCGAAATTGCCGGGCATACGCCCATAAATGCTTAGCCATTATGGTGGATTCAGAAATCACTTAAGTCTGTTCATATGACAATTCACAGTAAAAGAAAATTGTGGAAAATAGAAATTTACCATCTGGTTGATCTTTTCCTTTTCCCTTCCGCCTTAGAGCGTAGTGCGCGCTTGTGTATTTTATGTTAAACAGGTAGGTGCCTATACGTTTGTTTTCTCACTACGTTACGTTAGAGTAGTGATATAATAATGTGAGAGGAGAAAATTCAAAACATTGTAAAAATAAAAGAGCTGATCTCGACTATGGACGTGTTAATGTCCCTGTTAAAATAATTACTTCCGCTACTAATCGGAAAAATAGAACATAATTCAAACTGTATAAGTGTGGCTTAAGAGTAAGCTTTATGAGTGGTATTCATATAAATATTCATTGCTTTTATATTACAAGAACAAGTAAGAATATCGTGATGGAGCGAGGTCATCCATTCGATATCCTACACCACTCTGCCCCATACAGTTATTCACTAGTTTTCTTAATAATACATCAAACTTTGCACATTATACTCGTGTAAAAGCATTTTGTTCATGAAGGTCCGCCTATGGGCAAATTTACCAAACATAGTTTACTTCCTAAATATTTAATTATTTTTCAGTTTCTATGACAAAAAAAAAAAACTAGAAAGTAAACTTTGTCTGCCGTATGTTGGAGTCTAAGGAATAGACTTATGTGATCCAAATTCTGTATCGTTTACTGACCTTTTTTATCATATAAAGATGCAGTTTTCGTAGGAACGCAGATTCAAAACAATACCCCAGCTGACTGTTCAAATGCAAGTATACAGCGATTTTGTCGAAAAATTTTGAAAATTGTAGTTTTCAATATAAGACATTATATGGGAAATGGTCAGGAAAAATTGAAGCGATGCAAAGGATTTTCAACAGCAAAACCCGATAGTTTGCCAAATTTCATCAAAATATCTCAAGACTACATGAACGGGCAGACGAACTTAGATCGATTTAGAGAATAATTCTGAATCTGTCGGTATAATAGAGAAGGTAGATAGATCTATTTTAAGTCTTCGTAGGTGCAACGTACGTCTGTCTGCACGAGCTTAATATACCTTTGTACCAGGTTGTGGTGTAAAAAAGAGCTTATGATGCGTGAAATTTGAATATTTTTTAGAAAGCGTTATATATGAAGTAAATAGAAAGCGCACCCTTAGGGTGCGGTTGCGAAAATTGCATAAAGTACATTGAACATGTGCATATGCAGGAATTATATTAAATTTATAAATTATTCCCACCATATATAAGATAACTAACTATTTTTGTTATACCATCTGATGAATACGAAATTTGGAAATCTTTAATGTGAAGAGGAAGCAAACTACATTTGCTTACGTTGCCTTTTTCTTTTTGTTTTCTGCAACCATAAGTACATATGGGTACACGTTTGTGTTTATGAAACATTGGATACGGAACGATGTCATATTAAAAAATTTCGAACAGAATCTTTATCTAAAAATTAATGAGAATAAAAGAGCGAACAGTTAAATGGGAAACAAGGGCAGTACTTGTCACATGTCCCCCAATCGAGACGATGCGTGTGCGTAAGGTGCGTTACGTATTTGAAACAAAAATCTCATACTTACATGCACTGCACGGTACTACGTATGTATACAATTACTGTTCTAAAGTTTTTTTAATGAAAATATTTCTTTACTTTCGAAATATTTTTATTAAAAAATAATCAAAAAAAGGAAGAAAGTAAATGATTGGCATTTAGTGAATTCGCTCTAAACTGAATATAACTTCTTTCGCCTTTTTCGCTTTCTTTCTTTTTCTCTTTTTTTTTTTTTTTGTTTTTTTTCTGTTTGTTTTTTGGCCTGGCCAGAATTTGTCTGCAGGAAGCAAACATTTTATGTTTCTACGCAATTTCAATAAAATTTTATTAAAGAATTCCGTTTTTTTTTTTTTTTTTTTTTTTTTTTTTTTTTTTTTTGCTTTTTTTCCTTTTCAATCGATATTATTTTTACAAGGATGACACCAAGTTGGAAAAAAAAAAAAAGAAAAAAGAACAACAATAACAGTAATAATAAAAATAATAATAATAATAATAATATTTTTTTTTTATTTTTTTTTTTTTTTTTTTTTTTTGCTTTTTTTCCTTTTCAATCGATATTATTTTTACAAGGATGACACCAAGTTGGAAAAAAAAAAAAAGAAAAAAGAACAACAATAACAGTAATAATAAAAATAATAATAATAATAATAATAATAAGAACATGAAAAGCCATAGCAATAATAGCAAAAATCTTCAAATAACGGAAGTAGCCAAGAAAGGCAAAATAGCAAAAACGAAAACTAATTTTCTGTGCGTCGCGAGTAAGAGGCAGGCCGCCATACCTTAACAGTTGCTGTCAATCGTTATCGCTTCGTTTCAGCTAACCTAAGCTAAAAATCGCAAGAGATTCTCCTCAGTACGCTTTGATATTTTCTACTTTCTTTATTCATGATAAGTTAATTGCGATCATTTGTTGTTAACCTGAACTTGCAAAGTGTGTAGACCTATTTTCGTTAAAATAGTGTTTTTTGGAATATCGTGATATAATTTTATCTGGCTATATGTCAATTGGCTCAAGATTGTTTAAGCATAAAGAGGAGTGAGTGGCGTTGAGTGTCCGATATTCGACCAGAGTTTTAATTTTCTGCTTCGGTTTTTTTTCATTTTTTTCACTTTTGAGTTTGTTAACGGTCGTTATGTTTTTGTTGTCTTTTACAAGCGAAGCAAAGTTGTCAGGCTAAGAAAGAGGATCCAAAAATAATTGTGCTGCTTATTGGACATAACTTTTAGACTATTCTTTATCACAGATGAATGATATATATATATATTTCGATATTTTTTTCTCTTTCCTTCTCTGCCGTAAGCATAATTTCGCCTGCCTCCTTTCCTTATTTTCTGCATGACAAATTGTTCATTACCTATTTTCGGCTTTGTCTCTGCCTTTCCTTTTCTTTCTTTTTTCTTCTTCTTACATCTTATTTTTGCCCGGCCATTTTGAGTCACATAGCGTTACATTTATTCTAATTCCTTTCAATATTTCAACTTATCAAAGTCCGTCTTAGATGTACTAAAAACGTCAATAATTTTTATTTACTTAAGTTTTTTGTTAAAAATGGTCTCCAGACAGGGAAGCTTGATGTGCATCGATCTTAGTTTACCATCGCATTCGGATGAAATTCTAATCGGCATTTGGACATCACAGAAGGCATGGGATGAGGGTATAGTCAGATAACATTATGACCATTATTAAATTCGAAACTCACTTAAGCATATGTCCGTCTATCTGCATAATATCGATGGCGAACTTATTGATATAAATAGTGGAAACCCCTGTACGTAGATTGGTATTGAAAATGGGGCTAAATCGGTCAGAGGACACGCTTACAGAGTAACCTAAATTAAGAACACTACTGTTTACTAAGTTTTTTGCTGTTCAGAATCGGTACATACAATGAAAAACTTCAAGTATATTTTACGAAAAGAAAAAAAAAATCCGTTGCGCCCACCCAATGCTATATGAGCAGAGCAATTTAGTTTTTCTTCGCCGAGACAATCGATAGAGAGGTGGTTTGCTGATTTTATAAGGCGTTCCGACAAACACCGACGATCCTGATCGCTCTGGAAGGTCCGAATTCGCCATCTGTTCCAGCAGTCGTGCGGCTGCTTGCGAGAGCTCAAATTGAGACAAGTGACAAAATTATGAAGCCCTACAGTTGAGAATAATAGACAATTGATGTCCGCCTGTTTAACAAAAAATACGTCTTTTTGATGTTTATGTCAATTTTAACCTGTCCGCTGAAGTATTTTTAATGGTTGCAGTATGTCGACTGTACCAAGATAGCACAATCATTAGGTTTTTTAGCAGGACGCGGGAGTGGATGATTGGATGAGATATTATTGATCAAAAGCAACAAGGTTTTGATGATGCAGAGCACTGTTTGAAATTGTTTATGCGTGCGATCTGTGACAATGGATGCGACATCGGACCATTAATACACACGAGAGTCAAATTGGCAATCAAAGTCGTCTGGAAGGTCAAAAGTCGCCTGGAGAGTAATAGCGTTCGCATTTTGGGGATACGCATGGCATAATATTCATCGGCTATCTCGGAAAGATATAGAGGATATATAGTGAATTTTACATGGCGTTATTAGTTGGCATTGCTTACAATTGAATGACGAAATTGTAAGGAGAAATTCCTTAACTTACGAACTTATTGAGTGAGATATTTTATATATGTACACATATGCAAAATTTTGATGTGTCCTTTCGGTTGACTTCTGCTATAGAAATGCTTATGGTCATAGAACACGAAATAGGATATTTAAGTTTAGCATATTTACTCATCGTTGATTGGACTTCGAAAGGACTATGGATCCGCCTATTAAATAAACAGAAAATTGTGACTTACAACAGATTTTAACAGATATTGTCAAGTGTCTTGCTATAAATATTACTCAGCGACATCTCAAAATCGCAATAATAAAGATGGTTATCGGTGAACGTTCACAATGAGCAGCCGCCTTTTTAATACTATTTATACCAAAGATGTGGAAGGGCGAGCATCTTTAATGATTTTTTCGGAGTTAAAAATTTAACTTTTCGTATAGTGATTGTTTAAACTTTCCTCCAGCTCATCCTGGATCTAATTACGCATACTTGGTGTACACATGTTTCTATCACGAGGTGTATTTTGACACCTTAACGATTTCTCTTCTTTTCATACCAATTTAGAAGATGTGTTTCCAGTAGACGACAAGAGAGTCAAAAAAGACCTTATGAAGAGTAAGGAGAGTAGAGCATTTCATTTACTGTGGAATATATCGTAAAATGTATGGAATGGGAAGCACGAAGTGTTTTGGTAAAACCATGGCATGTACCTCGAGCTAAATTAGAGACATTTGTATGCAATTTGTGTATAGGTTGGGCATATGAGTAAAAAAATTTGAAAGTGCTCGTTTTGATGGATTAAGAAATGGGGTGCTTCACATTTTTTGGAATACCATGAGGCGAATTTTTCTCAAAAAAAAAAAAAAAAACTTCCTCGATCTTGAAATCATCCGCGAAAATAAGAGAATACTACAAACATAGGAAAGCAGGAAAATGAAATGGTTTTTAGTGCAACTCAAATCATTTGTCTTATCGAGTAATATGTGGAAGTGCACCGGACAATAAAGCGCTTTAACTATGTTCAGGGCATAAATGTTTAATTATTTTATTATTTTGTAATTAAAGTAAGAAAAAAATTAAAAGAGAATATTGTTTAAGAAGCATTCCAGCGTTACTTGTTACTTGTTACTCAAGGAGAATGGTGTCACGAGGTACATTTTAATAGAAATAATTGTACATAAAATCGGGGCAGATGTAGTGCTAACGCTAAAATTTACATATATATTTCTAGATGATTTTTCAAATTTTATATGAATCACTTTAAAAACAATGAACATTGAAATGGATTGTTCTTGATTAGCGCATGAATTGAGCAATTAAAAAAGAAGAAGAAGAAGAAGAAGAAGAGGAAGGAAAAAATGTTGTTTATTTACTACTACTACTACCGTTTCGAAGTCACCATCGGACCTTTTACAATTTGTGATGTCGACAAACTAACAAAAATTTATACAAAATAAAAGAAAAATAAATAAATAAAATCAATATGACAACATCGAGGAAAATGTGAAAAAATGAAACAGAAAATATTTTATATTTCCTTTATTTTTTGTCTAGCCATCATAATGCTATTGTAAGCACCTGGTGTCAGAAACTTTACGTTGTGGATTTCTTCACTAACTTTGTTTTTGTATCGACAAGAGGTCTACGTTTATTGTATATATATACATATATATATATATATATATGAGTGGGTATGTTTTTTTTTTGTGTATATGTATATATAGTATAAACATAACACAATGTTGATAATTGAACACAAAAGATAAAAAGCAACAACAATAGCAACCAAGATGTGAGTGACGGTGACGGTAACGGTAAGCAAGCAAGAATATAACCAAAACTATCTCAAGTTGAGGTGTCTAGAAAAACAATCCGCACACTTATGAAATGAAATGAAATTTCTTTTGAGAGAGAAAGTTTACGAAGCGTTAAGTAATCACTGGATAGGTATGCTTGTGTGTTTACGTGTGGGTTACTAACAAGCAGAAAAAAAAAAAAAATTATCTGACGCCATCTTGAGCGCCATTTTTGTCAAGTCATATTACGCGTATTTTGATGAAACTTGATGTATACAGCGTTAAGCTTAAATAAAATAAAATAAAAAAAAAAAAAACGAAACCAGAAATACAAAATTACATACATAGAGCATATCCTTCCCCCCCCCCCCCCCCCCCCCCCCCCCGCTGTCTACTCTTCGCAACTAAACTACCTTAGCGTAAGTAAAAAGAAAAACAAACGAAAACAAAACAACATCACTGGCACAACATCAACAACTATGAAGTATTTGAAATAATTGATGCAGCATGTGGTTTAACTAGAGAAAAGAAGAAAAACATTGGTTTGAGAGGAGCTAAGAGAGTTGTTGTGTTATACGTGAACGTATGTAAACGAAATGCACGGTGGAAAAGGAAAGGTGAAGGAAATGAAAAGAAGAGAAACACAAACACGAATGCTGAAACATTTGCATATATTTATTTATTTATTTTTTTGTTTTTTTTGTTTTTTTTGTTTTTTTTGTTGTAAAAAGGAGAATATTCAAAAATTTATAGAGCACATATAATTTTTGACATGTTTTTGTTTATTTTATATACAATTTTCTGTACAAAAGGAACAAAAAAGGAAAAATTTGTAGTGGAAACAAATTTTTTACATAAGCACATGCCACCAAACTGATTTTCTTACGTTGCAAATAAATATATTTTCAGTTTTATTGTTTACAGCCATAATATTTTAGTGTACCGTATACTTTACTATTCGCGGTATTCCCGGTACAATTTGAAATTTAAATTTCTCAAATATTGCACAGCATTCGGTTAGTTTAGTGTGTCTCTTGTTCTATTGTGTTTTCGGTTTTTTCTTTTCCTCTTTATTTAGTGGGTAACATATGTTAGCTATGATGTATTCAGGCAGTTTGAATTGCCGCTGCTACTGCTGCTACTACTACTACTACTACTGTTGTTATTGTTCATTCTAGTCGAATGCGTCGTTGCTATTACGGCTGCTCGGTCTATCTGCTCTAGGTATCGCGAAAATCGAGCCTCATCTTGTTGTTATGCTTGCATAATCAAGGTGATTCAACGAAACTGTTAAATGCCAACACATGCTTTTTTATTATTATATTCAATATGCGAATGAATATATGCTCATGTACTCATGTCCTGATGAACGTATTTGTCTAATTTTGTTTGGAGATTTTCACAATTTCTCTCGAATAAAACATTTAATAAATATAACGAAAATAGTTAAATTTAGTCGAAATAAGCTGAACAGGAAAAATTCAAGCGAAAATACTGCTGAGTTGCATACGCAATAGCGTGGGGAGCCATCATGAAAAATGATATCATTGTGCACTATCATAACTTTGCGATATGCCTGCGCGTCCCCTTTCTCTTTTTTCTTGTACAAGGGAAGATTTTAATTTGATATATTTTCTATACGCTGAGAAAGCGTATCACTTAAATAATAGTATACCCGCAATATTTGAGGTATATATGGTTGATTTAAGTCATGATTTGTTTCATATCTATACCGATTAATCGATTATATTAAGAAGAAGAAGAAGCTAATTGAACAATTATATTCGATGTCGAAAAAATTGCTTGATAGCTTCGTACCTCAAGTTTTAGAGATACAGAATCATTTATGGTTAGGTTCAGTATATACTAAGCTCTATGATGTATCATAGGGTCATAGTATTGTGAAGAAGACTTCAAAATTTTTGAAATAAAAGAAATTCATATTCAGATGTCGGTCAATGAAACGAAAATACTTGGTGAGGCTTTGATTGTATTGAGAGAAAATATTGCTTATGGTAACACTTGCTTCGTAATGAGTTTTTAGAATGTTTTTCTGGTTTCCAATTATTTTAAGAACTATTTGTTTAATTTTTTCCTTTTTTGTGATATGAACATTCAATCATAGGATGTCTCTTATATATATATATATATATATATATGTGTGTGACATACTACAGTACGAGTCAGAATGTAATGAGGATAGGGAAAGAGAGATAGGGAGTGGCCGCAGCGTAGTGAGTGTGTGCTCAATCGGTAAGTGTTTAGGCCTTCATTGACCGAGCTCTCGCCATAGCTGCCACGATGTATGGTCTACCGCATTGAGATTCGAACTTGCGAAAAACGACTTGTCACTCGCGATACGTGTCTACTCGATTATGCGGTAGACGAAGTTTCACGAACTTTATGCGACATTCCGTGAAGGTCATATTGATAATTTGACAAAGCATTATTGAAGAATTAAAAAAAAACAAAAAGCGAAAGATTTCGGATGGAATTGCATTCTTAATGATGCTGTATGTAATAGATATGTATACGCGTGTTTTTAATCCGCTTTATATCCTTTTTTTATGTTTTGCTTTTATTTTAAGTTTAATTCGTAATAATTGAATTATTTAATAAAAATTCAACTCATTTAACATGGGAAAAGAGATAGAGAAAGAGAGAGAAAGACAGTGCCATCGGTAACAAAAGTGACCGTAGTTTTCTTACTTCACTTCTCATTATTACTGTTATTATTTTTAAAATAATATTAAACTTATTGCGCCTTAGGATGCCTAGCTTCAGGTGGGAGGTACTAATTTATGCTTCAATGCTTAAATTCGTGAGCTGTTACACTTTATTATTGCGAAGCAATAAAATCAGCGACAGCTGCAATTTTTCACCTGAACAATTCTCAAGATGAGCTATGAAAGTAACTTGGAAAAGATTTTTTCTTCTCTACGTTTCAGTGCATAAGCTTATGGATGGGTGTGTGCGTGTACAAGACTGCTTCTTCGTTTCTTGCTTATTCCTTTTTTTACACTCTACAAGATTTTTTTTTTTTTTAAATGAATGTAAAAAACGCATTACATTAGTTTGAAGCGTGGAAAACTTTAGTATTTTAATGGTATTATTAAGGGATCGTGGTTTACACGGGGCGCTGATAAAAGGGAAAAGGGGATAAACGCGCCTGATGCTTATACAACGAACATTTTATTATATATCGTATTACGCCAAGCCTGGCAGTAAGTGTAGTGATATCAGCAGTATTGCTTTTACTGCTCCTTCTTAGGTAATTAGAGTTGCTGGTCTGCTTTGCGTAAAAATGTGTATTTGCAGTGACAACGGAATACATAGATGTTCCAAGATTTTGTACAGAATAGAAATTAGAAGAATCTTAGGGACTTTTTGCATGTGTTCTGTGTATCTGACTTCTTGTCAGACTTTTTTGGTATATCAGCAGTAACGCAGGCTTTGCTATGCTCGCTCTTACGTTCTCATTATTTGTATGGAGATAAATAATTCTGTGTTTTTAAGCGAATATTGGCAATGCTATGCAAACGAGTGTGTATGTACGGAGAAAGATCAAACAGCAGATATGTATGCAGCAAATATAAATTGTGTTCCTTTCATCGTTTATTTTGAAGAGTTGAAAAATTCTAAATTCAGAATTTTCATCTACCATACTACCCAGTCCGTATTCACGTTAAAACACAAAATTACTAATGTTTCTGCTTTGCAAACGTTTCAGGAAACGTCCGACGTCATCTCAAGGAACTATAAGCAGAATCCGTGCCTTCACATAAGAAAGAGAATGAAAGAGGAAGCATACAAATGCCTGCTAATTAACAGCGTTACCATTGTTATTGATAACAGATACACACGGAAAGTGCCTAAGGTTCTCCTAATCCCAATTTTGAACAAAATGTTGGAACGTCTGCGTATTTCGTTGTCGCTGGTATTTCCGCTACTTTTTGCTCTTTTTTTTTTTTTAACTCAATATTACGTATACAGCTGTGAGCCATATTATAGTTAACATGTACATATATTTTCTCTCTTTTTTCTCGCTAACCGTCTTTCAAGTTTTTGTTTTATTAATTACATGTCTACTTTTTACTGTCTAAATTACAAAAGTGTACAGTTGTTGGTTTAGTTAGTTAATGTTTCACTTTTTTCGCTCGCGCATTATATCCTGCACACTGTTAATACTTGTTGTAATGCTTATTTGAAATTAAGATAAGGTGGGATTATAAAGGGCTTTAACTGAATTTTTTTTTTTTTTTTGCTTCGTTTAATTACACCATAACCGGCAGGGAGCCCAGGCTTTCTTTAGCCTTCAGAATATTAGGTAAGACGGAAGATATGTATTCATATCACATTCATTTCATTCATTTAATTAATATTTTCATAGACATTTGAACTGAAACCATTTAATGCATTGAATGTGTTGCTAGGCTTGACCTGATTTGGACTTATGTAAAGGCTCTGAATGTCCAGGCAGGTATATCATGGAAAATGCCAAATTTTGCCAAAATCAGTGAAAAATACGCTTTATGCCGAGAAGCTTCTAACCGAAAGACTTTGCCGAAGAATCATATCTTGATGTCGGTCGTTCATCTCAAGCATTAAGCTAATGTCTGTAACGCTTTAGCATCGTTCCTATTTATATATTGTCTCTTATAGGTTATAGGTGGTGTAGATGTTATGATATCAATGATAATAACCGGCAGACCTAGAAATATTTTCCTTCCTTGTTTGTGACAGGACTGTTGGCAAATTTTTCCAGGTACTACGATTGTAATCACAAGTATGCTAAAGTTTTTAGTATGTTAGCTAAGATTTTTCTTTCTTGCCAAAAAGAAAAATAAAAGGAGGACGCAACGGGGTAAATGTATTTTTGAATTTTATAGGCGCACATTGCATGTAAGATAAAACTGCGTGCCCCGACGAACTCTTTAACAATACCTTTCATTAGCAAAGCACGAGGGTGCAGTCACAATATATTTAGTTAAACAATTTTATTTTTGATGTCTGTTAGAGTATAAATTTGTTAATAGTGTTATTGCAAGTGACAGAAACGCGAAAAAATGTATATTCCTGTTCGCTGTATTTGGGCTGAATACTTTACTCCAATTAATTAAATTAAGCCCAACATTTTTTCTTTTCATCGAGCAAACCAAAATCGAGAGGAATGGACAAGAATTTACTTTTCTTAAAATTATCATTTGAAAATTTTATATACATCGTTAAACTTATTGGTAAGGTTACTATCAGCCAAAAAAAAAAAAAAAAAAAAATTATATGTTTGTATAGGTGACTATACAGTGCGGAGAAATTGTATAAAAAATGTTTTAAATGATCTATTACCTCTATTCGCAATCAAAGGGCGTATCTGCGCAAACATATATATATATATACATATATACATAAGTATTGATATATATTCTTGAACAATATTTCCTTTTTAAATAAAGGCGTAAATGTAGATAGATAAGTGGAAGTAAATAAAGATATGATTTATTACATTACGCCAAAAAAAAGTATGTTGCGTAATCTGGAATATGCTTTATATAGAAAACTGTACATTAAAGGTGCTTTACATCGAACCTGAACTTCGAAAATTTTTTAGGGACTTGCTTTTCTATTACTAATGTATTGGTCCGTCAGCTTAGCTTTCTTCTTTCTTTCATTCATTCATTCATTCATTGCTTTCTCGGCTCCTTCCTTTCTTCGTTCTTCCATCCTCCCTCCATTACGAAAGGTTTTACTTCCTACTACCGCTAGCTTAGATTTAACTTAGCGTATGTACTGATAAAAGACTTAGAGAGAGAGAGGGAGAGAGAGAGAGAGAGAGAGAGAGAGAGAGAGAGAGAGAGAGAGAGAGAGAGAGAGAAGGAAAGAGAAAAAGAGAGAGAGAGAGCAACTAAAAGTTTTAGGGGTTTCCACTTTACGGACAAACAAAACAACTGCACGTTTAACAATACGAACTGCAAGAGCTTAGGAATATATATATAATTAGAAGTTAGAGCGATCTATTTTAAATACTCTACTATTATAAGAGGAAAAATCAGCGATTATATATGTGTAACCTAGATGTCAAGTATTCAATGAAAGCGGATCTCTTTTTACACAACCGCGCACAGACATGTGTTATATTTTCGAAGTTTTTCTTCTTCATGCATTGGGCACAATTTAAAAGGAATTTTTATTGTTTATATACTTATATAAATATATATATATATATATATATACATATCT
Source organism: Glossina pallidipes (assembly GCA_000688715.1). Lineage (NCBI taxonomy): Eukaryota > Metazoa > Arthropoda > Insecta > Diptera > Glossinidae > Glossina > Glossina pallidipes. Next base: position 659,881 of record KK499772.1, on the reverse strand, counting down.
ATATATATCTTGTGTTCTTTTCTCGTGTCCTCTTTTATTTTTTTTTCTTTCATTTTATAGTGAATACCATAAGCTGCTTAACAGCACCACAACACCATTGAGTCATTAAAAAGGAATTTAAATATGGATATTTCTTTACTTTAGTTGGTTTTTTTCATAGTTCAAAGCAAAGTATGTTTTTAATTTTACTGTATATACCCATACACATGCACTTTTTTCCTAGTATTAAAAAATATGGGAAAAAGTGCTAATCCCTTGGCATTCAACGGTATCCTTTAGGTTGTTTGTTTATATGTAAAACGTGAAAGTGGGTGGATGAGGGGTAGCGGGAGGAAGGAGAGAGCAAAATTTTAAAATAATACAATACAATAATCAAAAAAAAAAAATGCAAAATTCTATACAAACGTTAATAACATGTGAGCTTTTAAAAGCTTTTAGGATTAATAATAAGCCTGAAAATATTCCGGTGTTCGCTGTCTCGCCCCTCAGTTCCAATATATAATTTTTTAATAAACAATATTTTAGAGAGAATCCATAGAATTCATATATATAGAACACTGTGCTAAGCTGAGTAAGATTTACTATGGATAAGTATATAGTTAAGTGTTGTAGACTTTTTGTTTTTTTCTTTTTCATTTTGTAAATTAAATTTATAGCATAAATTAAGAGGTTTTAGCGAACACATTGTAAATATTTTAAAGTTTTTTCATTCGCGTACAATTTTTTTGCCTCGCCGTTAATGACTATTTAACGTTTCGTCGAGGAATAAAAAAGAAATGTGAACGAAATGTTGTTAGTGCACTGTGCGGTTTTAACTCTCTTCGGTTTCATGTTTAATTCCATTAAATGCTTTGATTTTCAATGAGGCTTAAAATTTTTTTTTTTTTTTTATATATACTATGCATACTATTCGAAATTCATTACGTTGAAATAAGGGAGAGAAGTTAGTCAGATAAAAACTCTTGGTGATATACATACAAGTGAAATAATTAACATACTGATGAGCTGAATGCAAAGAAAAAAAAGCAAAAAAGAAAAAAAAAAAAAAATACTGAAAAAGTACACACTCTAACACCCAACCAGCGGCAACAATTTGAATACAGTTTGAAATTAAACAGAAAGAAGAACATTAACACAAATAGAATAAGAGAAATAGATATCAAGCATAAAATACAGTGAGTCTAAGGTTCGGTAAGATTTAAAATTTAATTTTTAACCCCTTGCTCTAAACTTTTGTTTGATGATCCCAAGTACGTATCTTACACTACGATAACAATGGAATAACAGAATTCTCTCCCTTTCTATTTGTTTTTTTTTTGTTTTTTTTTGCTCTACTTTATCAACTTTTATACTTTGCGTTTGATGTTGTCTTATAAAGTTGTTGAAATTGTTGTTCTTGTTCTGCATTTACATCCATTTTGTAATGCTGGTAGATTATTGTTTTCCTTTTTATTTAAAGGAAAAAGAAAACCAACAAAAAAAAAAAAAAAATACAAGCATAAGTTGTGTGTGCATGTGTTGATCATGATTATTGAACTTTTGCTTGTATTTTTTCTAAAATTCCTTTGACTTGGCTTACGTATACTCCTGTACCTCCAGTTATATCCGTTTCCGTTAAGTTACGTTCTTGTGTTGTTTAGCGCCTTCGTTTAAATCCATTTTGTTTGTATTCCTTTTTCTTCCTTCTGCTCCTTTTGCTTTAGGCGTTTTTGGTTTGTTTAGCGTTTCCGTGGTTTTTTGTTTTTTATTTTCAGAGTATATCTATATACATATACGTGTATGTGTATGTGTGTTTTGTGTATAAGTTGTATACAAGCAAAGTTTCGCTTCGCTGTGGTTTCGCATCCGCTGATCAAAAAAAAAGAAAAATTCTTCGACAATTTTTTTATAAGACTTGCTTGCGTATTGTAACGCATGTTAGATACACAAGGCACACGCACACGCACACGATATATGTATATAAACAAACAAAACAAATATACATGTTTTTGTCGCATTACCTCTTAAAACTGGCACATTTTCTGCTAGTAGATGGCATCGGCCATCCATCCATCCATCCATCTCCAGAGATCTGGAAAGTACATTTGTCCAAATTGCTCAACCTAAACTAGAGCGAATGGGAGCATCATTTATGCTTTAACGCAGGTCGCAGATGTTCTCGGCAGAGGTAACTCGACAAGATTTTAAGCCCAGTAAAAACTTATGTTAAGGAAAAATTAGTTTCTCTTTGTCTTCCCCATCCACATCCATTGTTCAACGCTTGAAATTAACGGTGTAGGCCGTCCTTTCTTTCCCATAATTGTTGCGACTCCGTCAACGTAATCTTTTACGATAGCTGTTTTTAATTTCCGAATGTTACTTTGACTTTGTTTACCTTCTCCGAGAGGGGAGCCACTCTGTTGGTAACATCTTCGTTGGAATTGCCACCGCTGATGTTGAAACCGTCAGGTCAGGTGATATTATTCTCGATGTACAAAGCTTTTGAGCTGCTTGCAGCTTATGTAGAAGCCTTCAGTACCCGGATTGATGCGATACACATCCTTTGTGCGTAGGCTACGTAGCGTATAAGTTTTCATCTCATTTATTTTCAAACGTTCAAGTTCGACATAATTTTGCACAAAGTGACCTTTTAGACTAGGAATTGCAATGATTTCAACTAATGGCGTCGTCGCATGCTGTACCTTACCAATTTTCATCATCTTCGAAGTTTCCAGGCCGTTCGTTATATATGAGATTGCAAGAGCAGAGAGTAAAGACGGAGCCTTGCACCCATCTTGTCTTGTGTTTTGTAGCGCAGAGTTTTGTCTTGAAAATAGTTGTCTATCTTATCCAGAGCGAGTCCTCGTGTAATTAAACTTTCTGTAATAGTTTCGCAGCCAGCCGTGTTGAAGGCATTCTTGCTTTTTGTGCTTCAGTGACCACTTCCCAACTAGATTTTGAAAAACTTGCCTTGGTTTTTGTTTTCTAATATACTATAGCCACAATCTTTTTAAATGTTAGCCTACGTTGTTCAGTAGATAAATAGATCTATAGCTATATGGATTATCTAACGGCTTCGCGGCTTCCTCTAACAAAACTATATATGGCTCGGTGGTCTGCTTTTCGAAGTAACCTTTCACCGATTGTGTGCGTCCCGGTGCCTAAGTTTCTTCCTTTTGTTATGTACCTGACTCTTTTCCCTGTTTGACTCGCCTGTTGGTTTTAAGAGACCATCGATTACTTCTGCCTTTTCGAGTGATTCGTTTTTTATTTCGAGTAAGTCCTTCGCCGAAATGTTGACCGAGGTAAGCGTGCCTCTAAATATACGTTAAAATGTCTTTTGCAATTCACCGACGTGACTATCTGTTTTTTAAGTTGGACTAGAGGATCACCAGGCTTTGTGCTTCTCTCTCCTCTGTATATTGATGGTTTCTTTCATTTTAACTGCGGCTTGTACGTGAGCCCGATGGCCAATGTTGGAGCATAGCAGATAATCACACACAGAATAATCTTTACAAAAGCTATTAAGACTGAGCACTTAAGCTATCCAGACAGGGTACCAATGCAGAGCAGATACCTAGAGAGAATCGATTACATGTTATGTTGCCACACTTCGCTACACCTTAACGGCAATCTCTTGACTCATACAAGCTGTATTTGCGAGATCGGAAAATGTTGTGGACATATAACATTTTCCGGAAGATCCCGGAACTAGTGTCTTAATTTTGCATTCTGGAATTTAGCGAAAAAGGAGGTAAAAAGTAAATAGTTTTTTTTATTTGGTTATATACACGACACGATAACTGCTGGGAATTTGCCGAGTATAAGCAACTTTCAGACTATGCAATGTGTGGTGTTACATGAACAGTTTAGAAGGACTGAACTTCAACGCCAGCTGGCATAATAGAGGAACGTTACTCAAACACACACACGCACACCCGTTAAAAAGTCGGATTATCGTAAAAACAAAGTATCTATCCGTCATTGCGTTAATTTATTTTATAACCTTATGAGTTTGATTCAGAAAACCAACAACATTGATTTAGGTTTAATAATAAGTGTTGTGTCATCGATTCGAAAATCGTACAATTTGATAGATTGAATTAACATTAAATTCAACTAGCACCTTTTTCGATGGGTATTTATGGGTAAACTTTCAACTTGTTTTCCATTAATTGAAGCATTTCTGCAAACAACCCAAAGTACAATAACGTACATAGAACATTCTTCGTTGTGTTTTTCACGCCAACAAGTAAAAAAAAAAAAATTGATTTAAATTAAAATAAGATTTCATTTCAATACTGTTGGGAAGAAGTAGAAGAAGAAGGAGAAGAAGTCAAGAGCAAATAAAGGCGTTCGAGTGTAGAAGACCAGGACTGGGAAAATGGAAAAAAATTCGAAAAGAATTGTTTCCCGGAGTATTTGAAATTGTTTGAAGAAAACTCACTCTCTACTTATTTTTCGTTTGAATTTCGCCTTTGTCAGCCTGTTTTTTTTTCGCTTTTCTGTATATTTTACTAGAGAAGACGAATTTCTTTACTTTAAATAACAATAAAAACATGAAAAATAAATATAAATAAATAAATAAATAAATATATATATATATATATATATATATATATATTTGTGTGTATACGTAGTGTATGTATAGTAAGTGTTAGTCGCACATTCCTTTTCCTTATTGAAATAGTAAGGGGTTCCGATGCTACCTAGAAGTCTGAGAGGAGAAATTGATGACAATGATGAATAACCTAACAACAACAACCTCGCAAACGACATCATCATATCAAAAGAAGCAATTTACGTGCAAAATAACCTGAGTGTCATGCAAATTTAAGAAAACGCTTTCATTTCTCTTCCTTTTTTTTCGTATCAAGCGACAAAACAACGACGGTATACTATACTTTTCCTTACCTTAGTAACGTCCAGATATATACATCAGGGTTAGACTAAAGTAAATGCATAAATTGCATTATTATAAAATATCAGAGTCTGTTTAGCTATTTTCGTCTGTCCATCTGGCGATGGTCTATCGCTGGAAAGTCAAGATCGCTAGGTTTGAAGGAGAAACAAGACTTTATTATTTAGTTATGTCAATTCCTTCCATTATTTTACTACCTAGCACAGGATTCTCGCGAAGTCAGTGCGATGATAAATACGGCTTGTCCACAAACATATCTTCATTAAAAAAAAAAAATAAATATATATATATATATAAATGTATATATATGTATATAAAAATTTGAACTAATGATCCAAGAGATCGGATTGATCCAAACCCAAATACTGACATTTTCCACAACGAAAAGTAAATGTAAACTTCTCAACATATTAATTAGAATTTCCTCAACTAACAAATTAATTTATGATTTTTATGTGCTCGAATATATCAATCAATTAATCCATCAATTAAAATGTATGCAAGTATCATCGTTATGCTTTCCGCTTCGTTGCTACCTAATCTTTTTTTCTTATAAAGCTCTATGCAAAAAATAAACATAACAAGTAAGAAAATTATATTCGCTCGTGAATCTCGAATCTTTTATACCCATCACAGTGATTCCAAGCAAAAAAGGAAAAGAACTTAATTTTCCTACCCTATGATGTTGTATGGTGTTTGTGTACTTGTGGAGAAAAAATGATTATCAAAACCAGCTGAGAGTTTCAATAAGAAAATACTTAATATACAAAAAAAAAAAAAAAAAAAAAAAAAAAATATTATATAAATTTGCAAAACTTACCGGCATAGTTTGACTTCCGTGTAAATTGTTGATTGCGGATTGGGCCTCCTGTTGCGAGGTGAACTTTACAAAAGCGCAACCTGAAGAATGCAAGAAAAAATAAATAAATAAATAGAATCTTTTCAGGACCAATTTTCAATTAATTCTTAACATTTTTTTGTGCAACAGTGCTTTTAGAATTCTCTTAATTAATGAGTGCAAAAATTATATGCAATAGCTACAGGCATACAAGTCATCGATCTCGTCGATAAATTACTCGCTTGAAATAACGGCGCCATTCACGATGCCGTATATATTCCATACGTAAGCGAATATTTATCGAAATCTTGTTACGGAAATAATCATTCACTTGATAATTCTCTATAACTCAAAGAGTGTAAGGGAGATTTTTAAATTAATTTTGTTCATTCGAATTCAAAATTTATAAAAATTGAAAAATAAATTTTCTTAATTTAGATTTTATTGATTTAAAAAACGAAAAACCGACGCTGTAAGCAATGTATTCAGCTTAATTAAGCGAACACTTTTCTATCAAGCGTACGACAGTGCAGACCATAAAATTATAAACTCCTTGAGATATCTTATATTTACCTTATCGACAGAAACTGAAATGAGGATTAATGGGGATGGGAATTAAGAGACCCAAAATAGCCTTTGAGGCCAGGTTGGATTAAATAAATTATTATATTATTCGTACGACAATTTATTCTTATAAGATAGTTTGTTGACTTCAGAGGGAGTATGAAATTTGCCATCATCGAAGAAATTCTGAAGAGTGGATGAGTTGATTAACCGCAGCAACACTAACGCTTTGTAAGATACGTTGCGCTTTCCATCCGCCTTTTTTGTTTCTTTCTTTCTTTTCCTTGAATAGAAGAGAGAATATTTTTGGGTTCTCATAACAAATTATGAATAGATTTTCAGTTAGATGTGCACAAGATATGTAATATATACATATAAGGCATGTTCTAAGAGAGCTCCTAAAAATCGTTGCTTTACCATATACCTATGAGGTCGTGAAACATGGCGAGGCTGCTTTTCTCGGGAGACTGTCGGAAATATCGAAATGTTCTTACTTTGCATATAAATGATACGTATAATAAGAGGAAATGGGAAAAGAATAGCCCCCGTCAACATAACACACCAAACACCTATTTTTCAGTCCACCTATACACAAATTCCCTTAAATGTAAACAAAAAAAATTAATTTTCAAAACAAATTTTCTTGAAATAAAAAGAAGTATTCTTCCCAATTGCAGCTGAAAGCGGTTCACGGTCGTATGTCGCGCCACAGTTATTCATATCGTTTCCTGGTTTCCTGGGTTAAAACAGGGCAGCATTCATCAAAATCTCTCAAAGATTGTGGTTTGCAGATTGAATAAAAGAAAACAAGGCGGACAGAGGGATAGCCATTCATCAATATTCATATTGTGGGGCTGGAAATTGAACACAAAAAAACAAGTTGGACAGAGGGATAGACAAGCTTAGACCGATTCAGAAAATGATTCCGAATCGAACTCATAATCGCAGCAAGTCGTTTCGCGTAAGCTTAATGTATCCCTGTGTCATGAAAGTAGTGCAAGGTATAAACAGATATTTTTTTCACTTAAAAAAAAAATGCATTTCCTCTTGACTTAAGAGAGAGACACTCACTTATCAGGTATTGTTCTCACCGACATTATAGACTTTGATCTTTTTTCTTTCTCTCAACATCCTGTCTTAGGTTAAATAAAGGGATTAGTAAATATTCTGCATGAAATGTTTACAATTACAGAGAAGATACCTAAATTTATCAAGTTATGATCAAGTGAAGTGCGCAAAAGTCTATCGCACGTGTCAGCTTCAGTATCGATCTAATCAATGCGTGAAAATCACGTCAAGTTTTCATCAAATGCGTTAATATTTATGATAAATAAAGAGAGAGTCCACGATACCGACGCTTACAATCAGTTAATGAATGTGTTGCTACATTACGTAATACATACATAATTGCTTATTATAGCTCATTTTTGTGATTGCGTTTGTGCGCATATTTGCTGTTACATACGCAATTAAATTTGAATTTTCTCTTGTTTATAATTATCATAATCAATGTTTGTAATTATTCAAATGTTATTCGACATATTTATCCAAATAAAATAACGCAAATCCACATGCATATGGACGCATGGATACGTATTTGATATTTATTTATTTTTATGTATTTTATCCTCGTTGGCTGTTGACTCATATAGGCATGATTTTAATTAATTTAAGTAGTGAAGCCTAAAAAAAAAAAAGAAAAAAAAAAAAAAAAAAAAAAAAAAAAAAAAAAAAAATTTTTTTTTTTTTTTTTTTTAAAAAAAAAAAAAAAA
>KK499772.1:570164-646822 GCA_000688715.1 Glossina pallidipes | reverse complement strand
ATATATATGTTTGTCCTCAGCCGTTCCGTGTGACAATTTGTATGAGAGTTGGGCCTGGGTGAAGAAGGGGGTTGGGGGGGGCGGGGGGTTTAAATGTCGTTGTTAGCAAAAATATAATAAAACAAGTTGTCGAAAAATTTTTTCTCATACAGCACAGCAAAAAGTTTGCTTTTAATTTTTATTTTTTCACCATCAGGTCTTCGGTTGAAGCCGTTGAAAAAAAAAAAAAAAAAAAAAAAAAAAGCAAAAAAAAAAATGTTGTAAAGTTCATGGTTTAAGAAGAACGAGGTAACTGCGGGTTGTATTATGCTTTGTTGTGTCACTCACTCACTGCCATTACGGGTCAGCGTAATGTTTGAAATCGTTTTTGAATTGTAAGTAAATTGCTTATGGAATTGCTATTTTTTTTCTTCTTCCTTTTTTCGTTCGATTTTCCTTTCCACGTATTTAAAATTTTAAACAAAACTTTCACATTGGAAACTTCAACTAATTTATGCGCTGTGAATAATGCATAAAAGTATTGTGTCTACAAGGATATACCCATAGTAAGCAAAACAGTTGCTATTGTTGGGAAAGAAAAGCAACTCGTTAGAAAAATTCTTTTAAAATGAAAATCTTTTTATATATATATTGGAAATTCATACGAATGCCTTCGCGAGCGCTTCACCTGCATAATTTTCGAAAATCATTCAATTTACGAATTTGAGATAACTGTGAGAAGAACTTCTCTACTTCAGAACCGCTAAAATCGTAGGTTTTTTTTAAGGTTTTGTCTTACACTTTTAATTTTTTTTTGTTTTCTTTTTTTTAAAGAAGCAATTAATTAATGTTTAAGTCATTGTCGTTGGCAACAACTGCTCTACAAATCGCCATTAGAAGTATGCTTTGATTATGCAACACGATAAGCTATTGGAGGCTACGGGTAATTTCGTAACGAAAATTTTATAGAACGAAAAATTTATAGAAGAGTGACTAACGTAGATTCATCTTGCTATGCTTCTATCCTCGCTTATTCAAAATGTATTAGTAAAAGTTCGCTTATATATAATGTAATATAATATTAACTTCTGGGTCTTACGATTAGATCGGTAAGGCCAATTTTGTGGTAATCCATAGGAAAATTAAAAACATTTACCAACGAAAGGAAAAACACTGCACATTTTATTCAAAGTATTGACGAACACTGGGCTCTACTTATTCCCATCCTTTTGCATTTAGATACCGATCTAGGGAAGAAAATATTTATTCATTTTCAAAATCAATTCATTCATTCATTCATTCAATTTGCAAAGTAAGTGCTTTCATCAATGGCCACTCTTTGATTTCATAATAAACCGGTAACGCTTCCCAGTATGTTGCGTTTTCTGATACATAAAATCGTTGACTTCAAGAGAAAAGAAATGTTTTCTTGTTTTCAATCTGGCCAGACCACAGCCTAAAGATGGTGAATTCGTAGCATTGTCCAAAGCTATACCGTTTTATCTCCAAATCTAGCAGGTTAGGGTCGAAAAGTTTGCTTTAACACAAAATCGATAAAATTTCTTAAAATTACTTTGTTTTGTTTTGTTTTGTTTTTTTTTATATATAAAAATTCTTGATTTAAACTTATGATTCGTTGAAAATGCGCAAAAACAAAGAAAACATTTTTTTTTGAGCATAAAAACTCATATAATCTTCATTTCTAACATCAAAAACCATGAGCTTGTTATTTTCTATTCTTGTTGTCTGTATGTGATTGCATTCTAACAACATCAGCAAAAGCCATAACATCCAGCGTAACAATAACGTAACCAGGAACGAGAAATAAGTGTACAGAACAGTAAATGCCGTGGCAGCGATTTAAACTCCCATCAGGGATCTTTTAATTGGATTTTAAAGTACCTCTGATTCGTACCATGACACTGTGTAGTATGCATGCATATATGTGAGGGGCATTTAAAGAGTCGTGGCCTAAACAAATGCTACCGTCGCTTGTGCAATGTTCAATGTTCAATATATGTAAGCAGAGCATAGCATCTATGCTTCTGTTGTTGTTTTGCATAACGTCCACGAAATTAAAAAAAAGAAAAAAAACGAACAACACAAAATTCGAAACCTTTATTATGCTTTGAGCGCCCTAAGCCATCACTCCCTGGACTGTACTCATATACAGGTTCGTATTGGTTGCGAATTTTTGCAAATGTACTTTATATTCCACAGAAATTGACATTTGCCTAAGGGACGGTGAGAGAATATCAGGGAGTTATCAGGTTGTATAAGAATTTCTTTTTTGCATGCATAGAGATGTCAGCGCATATGTGTGCGTATGTATATATACACACACATACATATATATATATATATGTGTGTGTGTGCAAGTTGTTAGTTATATTTTTCGCTATTAACATGTGACATTGAACAAATGTCATAATGCATACACACACACACACATAGACACTTATACCTCATGTATTCACATACAAAATCACTGATTAAAGTTGCTTGTTGGCGTTATTAGGTCTGATGGTAATTTTTAGTTAATTTTCATGTTTTCATCGGGACAAGCGGAATAGAAAACACAATAAAATATTGCAAAATTCTTTCGTGGTTTTCGTGGTTTTATCCCCTATATAATCTTAAATCAGTTTCACATGATTGGCTAATGAATTCACACTAGCGTAGACTGTATTCAGGCAAAATCAGAAAAACTTATTTACAGAATATTTCTTTGCAAATCTTACTCAAATCTGCTACCTTTTAACTCCTCCCTTCGACGGCTTCTCTATTCTTAGTTGCTCTTCTTCCCCGGTTTCTTTTTGTTTTATTCAACAGCTTTACAAATTTCAACTTATACATTACCGCAGGAAGAGGTATAAAGTTGACATATGTATCTTATATACTTTTCTTAATGTATTTTCCATACTTTCCCAAGAATATTACATCCATTGCTTTATATAGTAATAGATATTTGAAAAGTCTCTACGAATTACCTGCGAGGAGAGATAAAAACTTGATCACTTTTGTTATTTTGCACAAATGATAGCTCAATACATAAGACTATGTTTACTTGGCGTACGCTATACGTACCAATTGGGTTTTGTTATGTATCAAGAAAAGGCGCATTGGCGCCATTAAATGAAAGCAAGAAATCAACGTTTTACTGCTGCTGTTAATGAAATTCGCATTTTGCATTGTGTGCGTGCATACATTCGCGAATAAGGCGATTACGCGTAAGTGTACGTTTGGCTAAGTACTTGGGAACTTAGGACTGATATGAGAAGACAAGTGTCTTGTCCTTTCAGCTTGCATTGGGGTGTGAAAAGTCCTTCCTAATTGCGCCGTCTAGCAGTCCGCAGACTTTTAAATTTGCACGACCATACAGGATCTTCCCTTCATATATTCTTAATCTCTTCACCCGATGGATGGAAATTCTTGATTATACACGGAAAGCGTAGGCGATGATGAGTTTCAACTCTTTACCTAGGATGCAATTTCTTCTCAATACACTGCAACACTACGCGTAAATATCTTTTGCTCTATTAGAGACGAAGTCTATGTATATGCGTTGCAACTCAAAATTTTCATAAAAGTATCTTATGCATGCATATATTCGATTTGCGTATTGTGTTTGATTGATTGATACCTTTGGCATTAGCTTTCAATTTTCAATTTCGATTTCAATTTACTCGTTTTATGACTACAAAGCTTATGAAAATCAAATTCGTAAATGGTTACCTACACAGTTGAAGTATTTTTCTTTCTTGGATTTTCATATACATTCTTACGGTTAACATTTCTGATAGAATTCTGGCAGATATTTTTTCTTGGATCTCGGTAATGTTTTGCTTAAGTGTTGTTTGTCACGTTTAAGAGAAAGCTACCAAGATTTGGAGGAATTGGAAAGTCGGTGAGTCAAATATTGAAACAACGTTAACCTTAGCAGGGATGCTTGTGAAATCCTCGTATCGACCATCCTTACCTATTTATGCCGATATAATAAATCGTCGTTTCATTGAAGATCAATTTTTAAGATAAAGCAAGTGTTTTGAGTTCAAAAGCGTAGAGTGCATTTTATTACTTTTTGTCTGAAAAATTATCCATTTCGTCCATTTCTATGCACGTTCGTGTTCGAATCCTTTTTTCGTTTGTTCATTAGGATGCATTTAATAAAGAAAGGATTGATCGAAGGACATTTTTTGCGAACGTAATGCAATTGCAAAATTTACGCATGTGGTTTTATCCACAATCCTTTTTTCTCGGAAAATTGAGTTGGATGATCTGAGTTGTTTGTAGGTAGGAAAAATATGCATTGCTATATTAAGGGGAGGAGAGATGGCAACTGTTACGCATGCGAGGGAACGGTGGGCATGGATTAGGGATGTGAGTTGGCGGGTAAGGTGTGTGTTTGCGTGTGCAAGTATGTGTGTTTGGGTGAGGAGTGACATGGTCGCAGCGGGGGAGTGCGTAGCCGACGTTCCCCATATATATATATGTATATATATATATTACTAATGCAGTACATCTTTAACTGATCCAGTTTATCTTTAACTAAGACAGTTGTCTGGGCGTTTTGTCATGTTTTGTCTACATGTAGTGTGATAATCGATTGAAGCAAAGTTTGCATCTTGGTAACAACTCGCGGCTTGCGAGAGTTTATGGGTTTTTGGAAATGTTCTAAGATAGTGGCTTTTATGTCGTAATACAAGAGAACTCTCCTTTAAATATTGCAATGCAATTTAAACTTTGTAGTCATAGAGATATAGAAGAAAAATTTCACTTTGTTAACAAATTGCTGTCTTTTGTTACAATCATCTACGACTTTACTGAACTACTGTAAGAGAAACTGATTAGCGTTTTTGAATGCTCATCAGTTTTACCCAACGAACAATATTGGTTTTCAGTGCAATGCAATATGCGGAGGGGGCGCGGTGACAAATCATATCAAATACGATTTGCTAAGTAAAAAATCCAATCGTTACATTTCTCTTAGGGCTTGTAGAAGCTCTTGTCCCAGCCTGGCGCGAAGGATTTATCGTCAAGTTATGCAACTTGAACATCTCGTAATATTAGAAATTCGATCTCTATCATTAGAAGTTTTTTTAAAATTTCGTTGTTTTCTGATTGGAAAAATGAAACAATCGTCTTATCTGTACGGGATCTAAGGGGGCCATCAATTTGGCCGTTGTTTGATGACTAGCGACGCGTGTCACGTTAAGATATGGTGCTCAGAAATGCTCAATTATCAACTGACAAAATGCATATATACTTGCAATTGATAGAATCGAGTTTTAAAGATCACTCGTGTCTCAAACGCTTCACAAGCTTAAGTAATTTCTTATACATACCCTAAGTTCTCCGTTTCTCGTTGCATGTTGCACGACGGCACAATTCGCCTCATGTAGCTAACGTCTAACTCTCGGCTATTGTTGAAACTCAAACAGCCGGGGAAATTCTTTCGATTCAAACACAAAAGTAAAATCACGTATCTCATTAATTACTTGCTCAATGCGGTGACACTAAGTCTGCTGTTGACTTAAGAAAAAGCTGTTAGTGCCTGGTGCATACTCTATAAAAAATATGAAATAAATAAAACTTTGCATGCTCCTACGATTACGTAGATAGAGAAAAACAATATGATTTATACCCATTAGTCCTCCGAGTGGTGCTTGTAAAAATTTTACAAATTTCTTTGTCGATTGCCTTTATCAAAAGTTGTACCTAACCTATGATCCCTACGCTTGTCTCGCTTGAGTGTAATGACAAACGATCCTATGCAGTCTTATTTCGAGATCTTATAAAAGGTTTCAAATTAAAGTAGAAGCATAAAAGCCCATAAAAAGTTCCACTTAACAGAACTTAATATTAGTTTCTAACGTTGTGTATCCCCAAGCCAATAAGAGAATCAGAACTACAAAAAAAAAAAAAAAAATATTTGATGATTTCATTTCTTCAATTGACACTGCGACGAAAAAGGAAAAACATTTATTCACCCATCAAGTTAATTAAAAGCATACAATATGCAATCTATCGAAGAAAAGACGGGTGAACAAGAAGACGTTAAAAGACAAACAATTAAAGGAACGTGAATGGGCAAGAATGCTATAAAATACGAAAAATATTGAGCAAACTTTATATACCACAGGGCGAATTTTACGCACCCACCTACTAAGACTTAATAGATTTTAATCAATGTTTAATCTGTTATGCGCCTTGGAATTCACAATTGGTTACAAATACTTACACAAAAATGTTAAGTGATATATAAAAAAAAAACTAAATGATTTTCGCTTCTACTCTTGTTCTTATTTATTCTCTCATTTGATGTTTCTTGTATATGTGAATTTTAAATTCGCTCATAAGTTGTTCAAGTTTTTGAAGAAAATATTTTAAAATCTTAACTTCTTGTCGTCTTGATGTTGTCTGCAGTGATGTCTGCAGATTTCGAAAAATATGTGCCGAAACTAGATAACTGTATAATTTCGACCGTTGAACACTTAAATCGTGAGATCTTATGTGCGCGTGCCATTGCTTCTTTTCAAGTGTCACAAACGAAACCATCCTGGCAGCGTATTCGTATCTCTTAAGAGAATATAGCAAGATGTCCTTGCTCCAACTTATTTGCATATAAATCAAAATTGTGCATACACATACAATATGTATATACTTTATCTTGGTATATATATATATATTATTTAACATTCTAGTAAGTAATTTAATTAACTCAACAATTGGAAGAAAAAAAGAAAAAAAATAGACGACAAAATCTCTTTTGATTAATGAAATAATGAATGAATTCTAAAGATCTTGTCTCTTTCTTATTTGCTTGTCATTTCATTTACAGACTAAAAAATGATGAACTCTTTTATGTGTCAAATGTTTTTCAGCTAAAAAGGTAACAAAATTTACAAAAAAAAAAAAAAGTTTCTTTTTCATCTCATTTCATGTCGTCCGAACATTTTTTTATTAAAAAAAAAAAAAAAAAAAAAAAAACACGATATACGTTAGCTTAACTAGCCACTGAAATTAATTAAAAAGTTCATTTATAGGACGGTAGTCAATGGAATTTTTGAAACAATGTAACTAAGAATTCATTTAATTAACAAAGTCGCAAATTCATTTTTAAGAAACATTTTTTGTAAGAAAATTTTAAATTAATTAAAGTTTGTAATATATAAAGCTAAAGTTGATCCAAAAGGGAACTTCATATATATAGTCAGACTGACTGCACCCTATATGCCTCTTTAATCGAAATATTTGTTCGAGTTGGAAGAACACTGAAACACGAAGAGACACGAGTACGATATTAAATAACGCCATTGTACGATATATTAAGCGGATAAACAAAGAAACTTCATTTATGCATATGTTAGTTCTTTGAATGCTACACGCATCGTAGATCAGTAGTGATTATTGTGTGCATGTTCCATATACATACATATTTATTTGTATATTTTTATAATGTATATGTATTCGGACATTCCTAACGCATACGGATATTAAATATACTTTCAATAATAAAAGTAAACAAATGCGATTTTAGATTCGTTATACTATTTTTTAATAGGTAAAAGCACATTGCAGTAAGCAGAAGATGTTGCTCCTTCGCAAGAAGACTTTAGCTTATGCCTGCTGGCATTCGACGGAAAAGCTTGTGAATATTGATCAACGCACTATTTCGAGCATTCTGCCTTTAAGGAAATATTCGTGCGGATAGCATTACTTCAAGTTGTTAAAACAACTTTCAAATTGTCCATAGGCCAGTCGACACTCACTACTGCAGAGATCAAATACGTAATCGTCGTACGTACGTCTTAATATTGACACAAGGGGTACCGAAATCAAATCCTGGACATTAAACATATCGAAAATCTCATTAAAACTATCAATCAAGAAGAGGGCAAGCATTGTCTTTACACAAATATCATGGCCGAGACGCAACAAGTCCTCTTAGCATCGCAAAAGATCACATTACACCGTAAGCATATGCCCTGCATTGGGTGGTCTTGAGAAGAACGGGGAAAAGAATAACAAGGCGAACAAAACCGTCGATTCAATTAAACAGTATTCACAATCAGTCAAGTCAAAATGCGGCCCGATGATGGGCACGGAATAGGCCTATTCCCGGTGGAAGGTTTTTGTGCCACCAGATACTCCCATCATCTTTTCTTCTTCCCAGGAGCTATTACTAAACGTCACAAAAAACTACTTGAACGGCTTCTTTACATAAAGCCTGTCAGAACTATTTTTAAAACGAAATGATAAAGCTGGGAATAACAAGATTGGCGGTTGAAGAGAATGCAACATATTTACGGATTTTTAAAATGCTTAGTGTTTGAAGTTTGTTGATTCAATATGTGCATCATTTTGTTTATATAAGACATTCGATGTTAAGTACACATTTCATATTTTCCAATGGGAATGGAAAAACTCGAATTCAGATTCATACGCCTTGCCTTTCAGTTATATTACACTTATACGCCTAGGTGGTTGAATTGGTTAAGCATCACGGCTAACAAACAACTCAATGGTCGTGGAGTGAAATCTCAAGTGCGGTAGCGTTTTCAACGACGCCGATAGTCTTAGAAGTTAGTGCTTGAAGATTTTATTCTTTGAATTTATTTCGCTGGCGAACTTAAATGTAATAATAATCATAACACTACACCTATTAACATACGCAGGGTTAATTGCAATCAAAACGAATTTAATTGGTTTCAGGCATACCAGTACGTGGCTAGATTTCAAACAAACTTCGTGTCTTTATGCTCAGGTCATGGCGCTGGTTCGAAATGAAACGCGAGTAGTCGAATCGATTAACATAAAAATTCTTTTAAGTAAGAAATTTGTTTTTTCTTAGAGAGACAACAACAATTTTTTGATGTCGTAAGAAGCGAACTTAGATATTATTATAGCTGTTATGCTATAACATGAGTTTCCTTCGCGAGATCTTCGTTTAAATATATTTTATTCATCTCATCCTATCCTATGCTTGGGAGAGATCTCTATTCTTCTCCTCTATTACACATAAAGTTCGTAGATCATATGATCGATGTATGTACTTGCATACTGTCACATAATACTAAATCCATTTTATTAATACACTATGTGTTATATTCAACTTATTTCTTAAACTATAATTACATACGTGTGGCATCATGTATTATATATATTTACTTAATAATTGAGAAATAAATAAATAAATCAATAATAGTCGTTGGCGGGGAAAACATGGATACAATTTTTAATTTCCACTACCAAAATATTTTTGTGATGATGATGAAAAAATTAAATAAATTTGTGCTTTATATAACTAAGTTAATACTAAAACAACTATAATTGTTCAGCCATATACAAGCAAACATTTAGCTTTAGCATGAGTGGACGAAAGAGCTAGTGTGCGTTAAGGTAAATAATTGAAATGACAACTATATATATATATATATATATATATATATATATATATATGGATATATATGTATATATGGGCTGACCTCAGAGCCAACACATTCAATTATCTACTAACAGATCTACAACAACATACATACGCTTATTTAAATGGTTAACCACTAAATTAAATATAAGCATATACTTGATTCGCGTAAACACCTGTACATGTGCTTGTCTTTATTATTATTATTGTTATTTATAAAATATTTTAACAAATGCATTAACACGCTAAACAAATTCA
Organism: Glossina pallidipes; assembly: GCA_000688715.1. Classification (NCBI taxonomy): domain Eukaryota; kingdom Metazoa; phylum Arthropoda; class Insecta; order Diptera; family Glossinidae; genus Glossina; species Glossina pallidipes. Next base: position 637,158 of record KK499772.1, on the reverse strand, counting down.
AAAACATATATATATACACACACACGTTCGTGTGTATATGGACAATGAGGTATACAATTGTCATGGAAAAACAATAACATGGTATAATATAACGCACACACACACACACACATATATAGATATATATATATATATACTGATACATATTAACGTGCGCACAAAATGAAAAGTTTCTTGTTGTCTTAGGAAATGCAAAGAATTTTAAACTTAAGTGAAAAGAAGAAGAAAAGATGAATAGTAAGAAGACCCTAAAAAATAAGTTTGTTTTATATGTGCATACGTATACGTTTGTTTTAGTATGTATTTTCAGCACCTATACAAACAAAAACATTTAACCAGAAATTAAACAAACATACGAGAAAGCGAAAGAGTGAGAGAGAAAGAGAGAGAATACGATGAAAAATATGACAACCACAGTTTCTAATAGAAAGCCGAGTAGCTTTGCATAACGAATGAGGAGAGTATACTGGCTTAAGAGTAAAATAATGTTGTTGTTGTCATGTCTTGTTACTTCTTCTGCTGGCTGATGGTAGTGACGCTTTAGTGATAGTGTTGATGGAATGTGTGTTTTGTGTGCTTGCTAGTGCGGTTTTTATGCATTTGACTTTGCGGTTATGTATGCTATGCTTTCGTTGTTATTTTTTTTCTCTTCTTGAGAACGATTTTATTTATACGTTTTATACATACATACATATATATAAATAATATGTATACGTACGCATTATATTTGCTATACTATAAAAAAAAAAAAAATTGTACAGAGGGCGACGTGTTATACTTTTCTTTATTTACTTCTTTTGTTTCCTTGCAAAACCTAAATCAAAAACGCGTTCGCTTTGCGAGCCTATTGTTTAACATGCATGTTCAATTTTCGCCACATATATCGCGGTGTATATGCGTGTGTTTTTTTTTTTTGCTTTGTTTGTTGTTGCTGTTATAAAGCACCTGTACAAAAACACCTTTTCTTTCACGCTTTCATTTCAGTATACGTAATAGTGTATGTATTTAAAAGACCGACGACGAGGATAATAATAACGTGAAGCAAACGTTAAGAGAATCTAAATATCCGAAGAAGAAAAAGGCATCCAGTTTGCCTTTTAAAGCTTTAAATTGTGCAAAAGAATTATATATAAAAAATACTGAACTGAAACGTGAAAACGCATAAAATAAGTTGATGTCTGCAACACGCTATTGCGGTTTTATGTGTTATTAAAAATTGTTATAACCTTGTTGGGGTTTTAAAGCCACAATAAAAGTTCAGAAATCGGTTTTAATATACATATGCACATATGCACATATATAACTTTTAATAGATTGTTATTAAACAGGCAAGGTACACATATTCGAATTATTTTAAAATAATGAAAACAGAGCGAGAGAGAGAAAAAAAGAAAAACGATTACAGCAAATTAATTGTCGGCAGAGCGCATCCTCAGCAAAAACTGAATATTTTACTATTGCAAGCCTATGAATGAAATCTTTTATTAATAATCTATCGTAAAAGTGCCTACTTAATAATCAATTTTCTACAACTTTCATCCAGGCTGCGATGTTTAAGCATTTATTGAAGAGTGAAACCTTAGTAGTCGCTCGAAAGTTATTCCTGCACGACAAGGTAGCGGTGGCCAAGCCTTAGAAGTTCCTAAACGCATACTACATATAGTAAGGGATAGAAAATGAGCAAAGAGAGAGAGAGAGAGAGAGAGAGAGAGAGAGAGAGAGAGAGAGAGAGAGAGAGGGAAAGAATAAAATCGAATCCACGCAATGTAATGTAGTTTTATGATGTTAATAGTACCCATGTTAGGTGTACCCATTATTTCATCATATCAATCGTTGGAGAGGGTATACCTATTCTTCATCTTACAATTTTCGCCAGCCTCCTTCTAATTACGTCGACAAGCCTTCGGTCGTTATGATTAACTATACAAAGGCAACTAAACGAAATTCAAAAGGAATATATAGATAGGTAAAGAAGTATCAAGTCTGAGTCTAAGACAATAACAAGATTATTGCCCAATCGTTGCAAGTCAAAACCATTTCTTAGTGCAATCATTAGCGAAAACGGATTCTTTATGATCCCTAAACCTAGCTGATCGAGGTGCACTTTGAATCACACTTTGTTGCGTGGACTGAGTGGATTGAGTGTAACTTGCAGTTGAATTTTTGATTTTCTATCGCACATGTTTTCTTTGCTTTTTCTTTGATTCGCATATTCGCCAACTCAAAGCATTAAATTCGAATAGCAAAGTACTTTATTAAATATGGGTGTGTGAGTTCGATTGGGAGAATTTTTCTATATATCAATTTAAGTTACTGCTTGGCAAAGATTCATAACGACATAGCATAAGCGATTTTGTACCTTTCCTTTAATTTTGAATCAATATTATATATAACAACTATGGCTCTTTCCTACATTCATCTTCGTTTAACCAATAAACACTTTTAAATTTATAATGCAATAGAAGAAATAAGAGAACTAAATAAAAAATTGCTTTTCTTTATGTCTTACATCCAAAATCTTTTGTTTTTTTTTTGTAATGTATAATGCATACATATATATATATATATATATATATATATATATATAAATATCCTCTTTCAGTTGCTTTCTCCCATAAATATTGTTGCCGGAGTTTCCTAAAAAGTTGTAAGCCACTTTATTAAGCTATCCGACAAGGTATCATATCCTTGCAGCGATTACCCATCAGTAGTTCTGGCTAAATGGCAACAGGGACTCTTTTAAAATAATGCATTTTGGCTCCACTAAATTGCACAGCAGCTAAGATATAACGACGTGGAAACAGCCGCAATACGCAACCACCGGAAAAAATCACAAGAAACCTTTACAATATTACCAGCTATTAACTTATGTTGGAATTTAGTGGAGAGAGAGAGCAGTAGCGTGAGAGGGAGAGGGAGAGTTGTGGGAAGAGATTTTTAGCAGTCTTTGCTTAAGACGATAGTGTATTGTGGCATTTCTTGTTTTATCTTATGGAGTGCTACTGCGTGCTGGCAAGTAGCAGTCTTTAGTCTTCTTGCCCGTATTCTTTACAAGTAACAAGTTTAAAAATTACATTAAATGTTATTAATTAAAGCTTTTGTGTTAAATTTTTGCCCAATTATTCGAAAAGGTTTCCACGAGGAAAAGTTATAAATTATTTGATGCAAGTGCATGCAATTTTCAATGGCGAAGGAATTTTGAAAGATATTGGAAAGTTTTTAAGAAAATACATTTTCGTATTTTCTTATCGATATAGATTGTAACTCTTTCCATATGGAATCCATAATGAGAAGACCATAAAAAAGCATTTAATCACTTAAAACGAAGCTTGTGCTACGCAATAATCATTTGATTTTGTTTAATTGATTTAATTGCTCTATCGAAACCAGTTGAATAATGCCATCGATTTTATTGTAAATTAAGTCTATACGAACTCTGCTTGTCAAGCCTTCTCCGTTGAAGTAAATAAATACAAATGCGAAAATCTTATTGGGCTTGCCCTTGATTTCTATGAAACGCCTACGCACAAACCGACGAGATTGAATACATTGGCATTGAGGTCCATATTTATGCAGAGCCTATTGCCCAAATTAATATCTAGATGAATGTGTGGACCCTGGCGCACATATCGTTGGGCGAACACATATATAAGCCGACAGCTTCGGATGAATTACGAGCGTACGTATAATCAGCGAAGTTATAAAATCACTTCCTCTCCCCTAGTGCAGTAGTAAAGACAGAAGAAACGAGAAAAACATCAAATGATAATTTGAACAAAATCTGTTTGGCATTCGCGAGATGGTTAGGAGAAAAAAAGAGGAAAATGTTGCAAGCAATCTATCTCTGAATGATCTATATTTTAAAGATATCGTATGATTATAATTCCGCAAAACAATTCCGGCCGATGTCATTTACAGTCGTTTCGTTGTTCGTAAATGCGTTAGAAATTGAATTTATTGTAATGTAAACAAAGCTTTATTACATCTTGTAGATGGATTGAAAAAATCGTATGCCTTCAGTGTAATTTATTTCATTTTTATTTTATAGTTTGGCCACCTGCAAGGGACTAACTCTCCTATATAAAGAGAATTGATTGCATTGAGCAAATTTTTCTTGTTTTTGCCCTTTTCATCCTGTGTGGTTAAAATATTAATCGGTTATATATCCCCAGAATATAGGATAAAATCTCTTGTTTTTAAAAACTTACACGATTCGCAAAGCGATGTTGTTTTCGCGCTTCTCTATCAACGAATTGCATTTTAACAAACTGCAGAAACATCAACAACAATATATCTCACAGCGGACTGTAAGTGGAGTAAGCCAAGTATTAGTTACCGTCCTTTCTTTTCATACAAAAATAACGTTAAGGCAGCGTTGTTTACAAATATACTTTCCATTGCAAATCATTTTCTTGCCTTGCCAATCAAACGTATTCGAAGCATAACAATTACTTGCACACACATGCAACGTCACCTATTCAAAGGCTCACCTGAATGCAGCAGACACGAATAATAATATAAGATGAAGATTATTAGATAGATAACATGAGACGAATGGCAGAGGGATATGATTATATATAATACGTAATATTTAATATGTACGTATGTCTGTCGAATGCATGCTTCTTAGGTATTATACAGATTTGGTAAACTTAATGTACTATCTGCCAGTGTGGGATGGGTAAATAAAGAGCAAGACAAGAAGACGAAGCAACAAAATACTTGCTCTCTATGCTTATCTATCGAGCGCGTGTGTAAATAATTAAAATTAATCCCTACAATATAATTAATATGCAAAGCATGGCTTTTTCATAAAGCTCGATATCTATTACAAGCATTTGATGAACGCTAGGCAAAGAGAAAAAAAAACAATTTTCATAAATGCATACAGGCAAGCAAGCAAAGAAATTTACACGACAGATATGAAATGAAATCAAATGCGATACAAAACTCAATCACTCTTCTTTACGCAAACAGCAGCCGTATGAAAATTGTAATTAAAATTCATTATATTTTGTTGTAATACACAGATGGGAAGACAAATATATTTCCGTACGCAAATAACTGCACATATATATAAATGTATTTATTTACATATATATATATATATATATACATATATATATATATATATATATGCAGGTAAAGTAAAAACATCGTGGCGGTTTTTGAAAACAGATGGATTTAGAATCGCGCAAGTTCGTTGATATTAATCGTATTAATGCCATATTATGGCGCGTTGAAAAGGTGACAGTCCATGAAAACATAATGCGCTTCCTAATTGAATTGAATTAAAAATGAGATTGAATTCTAAAAAATTTCGCTATATTGTACCCTATCACTGCGATCACGGGGCTAACGTTGCGTAGACTTGCGAAAGAATTCATGCTGCCTATGATGAATATCTATATATATGTACAAATCAGCAGAACGCAAATGACTTTATATGTGCCGTTCTCTGATCGACCAACAGTTGACATGAGTAGACCAAATTCTTAAATAAATTAAGTGAGACCCACATATTTTATCTTATCGTATCGTTGCGACAGTAAATAGGTTGCAAAAAAAATGGGTGCGAAAAGAAAGCTCGGTATTTGGATATCTATCTCATTAACCGAATTTCCATTTGTCAATTACTGCAAAGTCGAAGAAAAATTGAATCATCTTGGGATGAGTAGATAATAGGCAATAAAAACTAGCTTACACACGACAATAATATACGAAAAGGATTGGTGTGGAAGATGGATGAACCTGCTCGGGTGGGTGAAGTGACGAAGTCCAAACTGTGGCTTTGGTCTGGATTAGAAACAAATCATAAACCACGGGCTGATCCAAATTAGCCACTCTCCACTGTCTGTTGATTAAAGCGTGCAATCGTGGTCCAGAGCGTCCAGAGTTGATTAAGAATAGAAAGAATGCACTGTCTTCCGTCACGATAACGCCAGACCGGCGTAATTTTCATTGACGTCACAAAAAAAACGGGAGAGTCTAGCTGGGAAGTATGGATACATCGGCCGTACAGTTCGGAATTTAGATCGTCCAAAGTTTTTTCATCCGCTTTCCGCAGAGCGCATTTAACGGCGTAAGGGTGACTTCGAAACGAATCTACGCAAAGCACTTGATTCAATTTCTTGTCCGAAATCGCCTAGAATTTCTATAATAATGTCATCATTTTTTAACCAAAAAAAAAAAACAGCAAAGGTGAACGGTGACGTTGGCACATATTTCAATGAAAAAACTTAGTTTAAATTATAAGAAAAAATGCTTGAAATTTGGTTAAAAAACGACACGAAGTTTTTTCTTTACCTAATACACACACACACACACACACACATATATATATATATATATATATACATATCCATATATGTAATGATGTATATATATATATTTATATACATATATATATATATATATATGTACTCAAAAGATTTATAAATATATATATATATATATTTATATATGTATATGCATCTGTATAATATATGTAGGATGAAAAATGTTGGTGAAAAAATACACATGTATGTATGTGCGCATATAACGAAGTAACGAAACATACTTGAATGCATAACTAATTTCAAATAAATCATTCTTCCATCCACATATATGTATATATATATGCGTATATATATATATATATATGTATGTATAGACGCCTTATATAAAAAACAATATCTAGTTTATTGGCGAACAGACAAATAAATAAATGAACATTCTGAATAGAAATGCAGCTTACACAGTCTCTCACTATGTACATGTATATGTACACATTGGTTAAATAAGCACGTTTGTACCGATTAGAAGTGAAATGTGTGCAAAATATACACATGTATATCTGAATATGAATTGAGGAATGTGTATGCGTTTGGATGCGAGCATGTAAGCTTATATCTTTAACGCACTCTCTATGCAAATTGTATTTACTATAAAAAAGGCTATGCTCAAAACATTCGAACATTTAACATGCATACAAACATACAAATGATTATCGTTCGTTTATAACAACTAGGAAAAAGTAATCGGTTGTACATATATATATATCAAAAATTTAACTGAACTGAATTGAACTTAAATGCACTGCATTACATTGCAGCTGGAGCTGAACTAAACGAGTAAACCGGCCCGCCAATTAAGTGAATACTTATTTTCGAGAAACATTCGAAACATCTAAAATCAGTTGCAGCAAGTTTTATAACAAATCCATATATCGACGTTTATATATACATACATATATAAATATATATATATATATATATATATATATATATATATATATATATATATAACAAAAGACAAGCGAGGATGCATTCATGGCCAAATAAAATGAAACATTTGTCTGTGTGCTAAAATGTTATGGTCTTGTTGGATTTCGTTACGTGAAATGTGAAAAGCAAATTGAACGAAATTGTTGCTGTTTTAGATTTTGAAAAAAACGAAAAAAAAAATTGCATTACCCATCGCCACCACATGATTACAGTAAGCAAAAATATAAATATGTAAATGAAAATTTATCTATATATATATTACCTACATATCTATATATATATATATATATATATATATGTTTCATTGTAGTCGTAGTCTTGTGCAAATCCATTTTATTTCGAATGTTTTTTCCCTCTTGGCGATCCTAACAAGGTAGTTAAGGCGAGCTAATTGAAATGCGTAACAAGACTTCCGTTACACGTTAATGTGCTGTCCTGCGCTTTGTTTTCAAGACGCCTTATTTTTCTCTCTTAGTATGTAAAATATAATTAATTCTAATGTAGTTCAAGGATCTTGGATAAATGCTTTCTTAAAATACGAGCGCTTAGTTCTAATTTTGACTTTAGTATAACGAATAACGTTCGTTATGATGGCACGTGTCACGTGCAGGAGAATGATGACATAGCAGTAGATCCTATCGGTGAGAATTTTTCGATTGAATTATGAGTAAATGCCATACGTAGATCATTGAATGATAGTTCATTTCTAAGATTTATTTGCGTTTATGCTTAATGCGTGTGAATTAATGAAGTGTTGTTGTCAAGAATACCGAATAATTTGCAAAAAAAGAAAAAAAAAAAATTTAATTTTCAGCATAAGGGAGTGAAAGATATATATATATATATATATATATATGTATATATAAATATATGTATATAAGTATATATATATAAATATATATATATGTATATATATATAATATGTATATATATATATATAATATATATGTATAATATAATATAATATATATATATATATAATATATATGTATATATATATATATATGTTTTATGATATGATTCATGATGATGTTTTGCTCTAGTTCTACAATTATCCCTAAGTAAAAAAATACGACACAACCACAAAAACATTACATTACATCTCCATCTTAAAGTGATAAGTCTTTGAATCTTTCATATCATTTTTATCGAATTTTTACGCAATTTTTAGACGCACTTTTGTCTTAGCTTTATTGCATAGAAAGAAATGTATACAAAAAAAAAGTTGAAATTTATTTTATTTTTTTTTTTCGAATAATAAACATAAAGGAAGCCATTGCATATAACGAGTACAGAGAAAATCATCATCCGTATGTATCAGGATCACATTATTATGAACCGTAGGCTGCCAATGGGGGTTTTTGGGTTTTGCGAAGTAAAATAGTTGCGTTCGAGACAGAGCATATTGATATTGATAGTCTTTGCTATTGAAGACATATATATATATACATAGTATACTTGCATACGTATAAGATACCAAATGCCATAGAAATAAAAAGTCGATACAAGAGAAGAGATGAAGAGGTTGCAAATGTTCATATATCAGTACATCATATAGATAGCTATCTTTAACTGTACATGAGTAATTTTATGCTCTTCGGAAGAGGTGAACGAAAAAGGTTATAAGCAAAAGCTGTTTTATCATTTGCAAAGTACCCGATCACGACCTTTCTTGCATCTACCTTTGGCAGCAAATTTGAACTTTGAATAAAAATTTGCAATCTTTGATACGATTCTGGTATTTCTGGTTGTTATTGTTGATATTCTTCCGGCTGATGTCGATTGAAATAAGTTTCTCGCTTTGCGCTTATCATCGGAGATAGAATAGAAGTACATTCCATTTTTCATTTTGTTCTTAATCCCTTTTTCTATCACCTAAAAGATGATGATTCAAAAAAGCATTTAAATTCTTATCCTCATTTTTGAGAGCAAAAAAAAAAACAAAAAAAAAAAACAAAAGAAAACGCGTACCCCACATTTTCACTTTGAACCGAAATATTTTTTTAATTAAATTTAGAGGAAGCGTTAGGTGTTTTTTAAAAGTTAATTTAAGTTATGTTTGCGACCTAATATTTAGGTTGAAAGTGAAAATATGTGAGAATGTGCGCGATTTTTTTTTGCTTTCGAGTGTATATTGTTGCGAAGAACGTAATGTAATGCTAACCGAAGTTTATTCAAATTTATTATTTCTATGGGTAGTGCGGTCTGCAGTAATTGAAAATATCTGAGGGATTTGGCGATCATAAAAATGTCCACAACATAAACATGATGAAAGTGAGTCTATTCCGTATGTACCTTTAAATCGGGTAATAGGCTTTTGCGCGCATAATGCAAAAAAAAAAGAAAAGAAAACAAATGAATATAAGCAACTTACCAAAAAAAATTTCAGTTTTAATTGAACGAACAACAATTTCGTCATTCAATCACTCCAACCATAATCAAGTAGGTTAATTTAAGTGCAATATTAACAATTAGTTTTCCTTTAAATCCTTTAAAAGCACTTACCTAGAAAGAGAAACGGAAAGGTAACAGTTAATTAGTAATTAGTAAAGAGTGTTTGTTACAAAGCAAGAAAGAAAGAAAGAAAAAAAAAAAAAAAAACAACGTTTCGTTAAAATTGAAAATGTTCCTTTCACTTTCGTTTTACACACAATTTTATTCCTATTTTTTAAGTCACCTTTAATTTAGTATACAAAACAAAACTTTCATTCCTTGTTCGTTTGCGTAGCCATCAATGCTACGCCACGTTAGCTTTACAGCTCAATAGTGTTTTGTACAAGTATCATAAAAAAAAAAAAAAAAAAAAAAAAAAAAAAAAAAAAACGAGGCCTATACACTGGAGATCTTTTGTTTTTGCCCCTTAAACCTTAATAACTGGATTTGCTGACATTAGCTCTGTACCGGTTTTAATTATAGCAATAAATTTTGAGTGAAACGTTAGTAGAGTTCGCAAATAGATTAATGTATTTGTTGTGCCCCAAAATTTTGTAAACGTGTTATTAAATTTGTTCGAATTCTCCCTCTTTCGCTTTCACGAATTTTTTTTGAAACTTTTGCAGTGAGATTTTTTGGGATAAATAAATATTTTCTTTAATTTGATTCATTTTCTGTGTTAATTTATTTACTTTTAGTTGGAGGAATGTGAAGAGAAACTTAATTTAAAAAGAAAATTGTCTGCCATCTAATAGCCGAACGAACGTCATGCATATTCAATAAGGAGTCTTACAACTGCGTAAAAATATAATGTATAAAATATCGCTGTTTGCATGTGTATGTGTATGTGTATGTATGTGTATGTGTGTATGTATTTATGTATGTATGTATATTTTTGTATGTTAGTGTATGTGTGTATGCATGCGAATGTGTGGATATGTGTATGTGTGTGTGCGTGTGTGTGTGTGTGTGGGTATGTACGTCGTTAACAGCAGTACTCTGCAAATTAATTTAACTTAAAAAATATAAGAAGAAATAAGTTATCGGATATTACGCAATGACTTGGAAAATCTTTTACAAAGATACAGCAAAAAGATGGAATAGTTTATTGTCTCGTCTTAAGAAGTTTTCTTTTAACTTTGTATTTTTCTCGCAAATAAGGCAAGAACTCGGAATATATATGTATTTCGATATCATTCTAGTTACAAATTGTTGTACGAGTCCATTATCTCTGAAAACTTTGAGGTAAATTTGAAACGTTCTATCTATCTATGAGTGTGCACTTGATTATTCATGTTACGGTAAGGATTTTTTTTTTTTTTTTTTTTTGCCTAACTAATAAGAAATCTACGCCCCCGGTAAATGAACATTGCATAGCTTAGAGGTAATTTTTAACTGAAATATTCATTTAATAATTGCAAGAACGAACTTAAATTTTAATAATGCAATCCTTTCGCTTAGTGTACGACACGATGCCCAATCTTAATGAAGCACAGACTTCCTACTACTGTGCTCAGCTCTTTTAATGTTTTCCAAAATTTAATTGCACAGATCCGTCTGCATCCGTCTGATGTCTGTCCTTGCACGATTGTGTTCAAGCTACTAGTCGCAATTTTTGACATATTTTGATGAAATCTAGCGCATTGATGGGCTTTTACCCAAATATAAGCACTATTGCAAGTCAACTTTTTCGACCTCTTCCCATGTAACGCCATATTTGAAAAAGTTTTTATATGGAAAAAATTGCAATTTTCACAATTTCTCGACAGAACTAGCTCGGTGATAGTATTTGAACATTTTTTGAACAAAGTCCAAGTGTTATTAAAAATATTGCATTCTTGAACAATTTTCCTTTTTTTCTTAAATCGCTCATTTTACGGCCTAATGAACGAAAGCAAACACTTAAACAATTCTCACATTTGATAGGTGCAAGACTGAGCCGATAGTGGACGCAGACACAATCCATTTGTAGCATTCCTATGTGCGAGAAAATCGATTTATTTCAAAATTTAAAAGTAGCGGGCCGGCGGTTTCCCAGGTCTGTTTCTTTTTTTTCCTCTGACCAGCCACTCAGATGATGTCCCCTATACCTGCGGACACGATAGTAATCATGAAGGGCTATAGGAAGGTGAAATGGAGAAAGGGAATAGTGTTTGTGAACATTCGACTTGAAAATGCAGACATCAGGTGCGGCAGGAAAAATGACCCCTGGCAGGTTGTTCCAAAGGCGGGCAGTACGGTTAAAAGACGACGAGTCGTGGCAGTGTGTTGTGTGCTGTACAGATAACTTCAGGACGAGTGGGTGAGAACTCTGAGATAGGCGTGTAGTCTTGTTGTGAGTATTAATTGGTGTGTATATCGCTTTTATCTCCGTAGAAAACTTGCCCTGGATGTACCTCTACATAAACGCAAAACAGCCCACATTATGTCGATGCTCAAGAGTATCGAGAGTTCTGGACACACTTTTGTCGCCCATGAGCAACTGAATCTTTTAGTGTTTCCGACTAAGGGCCTCGAAGTAAAGTTTGGAAGCTCACGCCAACATATGCACGTTATACCCTAATTTAGGCCGAATATAGACGGAATAAACGTTACCGATATCGGCCGCCCTGGCGTAACCGCACATGTAATCCTAGTTTAAATAGAGAGGGGGCCTGGTTTGGTGGTAGCTACATAATGAGTGCCCAGTCGGGAAAGGTCGATTGGACATATACCCACTAGGCTGACGCTGAAACTTCTCTATTTACTTTCGTTTTGTTTTCCCTCTTTTCCCACTGATCGTCGCCGTGTTACACGGACAAGGGCTGAGCGACTGGTCACATTTTAAGAAGAAGAAGAAGAAGAAGAAGAAGAAGAAAAAGATTGACTAGACAAGCGCATGCGGCTTTCGATGGCTATTTTATTGTGATATTATAGTTGGAAGTTATGATATGTCCTTTCTAGAGGATATTGTAAGGCGATGTAAAGAAATCTGCCAACAAAAAGGACAATCATAAAATAGAGATTTTACTTCTTCGATTGTATGACTTATGTATGTACATTTTGGATCCACTTTTTTTTCATGTTTTCTGAACGTTAAGTGTAGCTGAACTAAATGATTATAAATGAAAATTTCAAAATTTTTTAATGAAAAAGTAGTCTGTTAAAATGGAGCGCCCATCTTCTTAATTGGGCATCGGTAAGGAATTCTTTATATGCATTGAAGTATTTCCGTAGTCGTATGTGAAATTCTTTCGTTTCTTGATGCATTTTCATATGTAAATTGTTTTCTTTTTTGTTTTTTTTGTTTTTTTTTTTTTTTTTTGAGAGATGAGTGACGCCTAACCTAGCTGTCATTGCATTACATGCCAACGAAGGAAATTATTGAGTAGGTGGATGGGTGCCGTGGAATTTAGATTTATGTCGCCTGATCTAAATTCAATACACACCTTTGTATTTACAATTTGAGAATATAAATTTCATGGATTGCGCCAAATAAAAAACGTGGTGACTATGTCGCCGCTTTTAATGCGTTGCCGCCATTTAGCGAGATTGATATTTATTACCTTATTAAACGTATGATACGAACGCCATTACACTGAGGTAAACCGCTACAAATGACTTGAAAAGAAAAGGCAACAGTGTCGCCATCTGTGTCGGAAGATGGATGTGGCGCTACGGCTGTCGCCATGCCATCAATTGATGAGCTCACACAATTAAAAGAAAAATAAAATGACGAAATTCAGTTTGAACTACAAATTTGCTAATTGCTAAGAACATTGAAACAGTAAAGCATAGTCGACTGAAAAAACACACATGCAAACAATTCGTCCTCAATTTATATACAATGGGTACAGAGCAACTGGTTACGCCACTTATGTTGATCACATTTTAGCATAATAGCATTCATTCTCCCCACAAGGATGACGTTATCAAGATAGTTTTGTTGTACACCTTAACTTTTAGGCTAACCTGAGGATTGTTTAGCATTTTACATGTCTTACGAACAAACAATGCCCCATTGAAAGTCTTAAGGGTGAACTAAAGCAGTCAGAGCTTTGTTGATCTATCCCAATAATGCTAGCAATGCAATAAGACAACAAGTACAGTTTACTTGTGGACGCTGCGAATAATAAATCCCACTTGGTAAGCCCCCCGAAAAATCCTCTATCACCGTAAGTGCCGCGATAAAGTAAATACCACTTTCAGTTCAATTATGAAAAACTCGCCGTCTTTTTGAAATCTATATCATCTGTTAAATCGTGCTTTGCTGGAAGAATTAATGCTAAAATTACGGATTAGTCAATGTGTTGGAGTGTTCAGTGTATAGTGAAGATTTTCGCAATTTATCTTTAGTAATAGTTCAAATATTATGCCACGTGGAGCTCAATGTCTTCAAATGCAAACGTAAGCTCAATGCTTTTATTTCATTAATTTTTCGGTTGTCTTATCAAAGGTCACAGTATACGTTCCCGTTGTCGTCGGAGTCAATGTAGCATAAATGACCGCCAGCCTTGTTTACATGAGACGAGGAAACAGCAGAAAAGAATCTGATCAAGAGAGTACCAGAACTGAGTTAGCTCTTCTTCACAGCTCCATCCTCCATTCCATCTTGACAGAGAAAAGAAAACTTTGCTTTAGAGGTTTTCGGGATAACCTTGTTTAGTTGATCATTTTTAAGTTAAAGGCCTGGGCTTATGTTATATTCAACTTAGTTGCATCGAAATGAAGACGAAACATGTTTTATGTCAATATATTGCCGGCGAGATAAAGTGTATTAACGCGCATACAAACTATCATTTGGACGCGTTGTCTTATAATATATCTCACACTTGCCCGTGCTAACCAGCAAATGCGACATCAAAATCGGCAGTGAAGAAATGTATTTTGGAAGAAACCACCGAAACAAATGACATAAAATAGGTAGCAAAGTGGCTTGAGGTTCATATGCGATACTAATATATCTGGACGCAAACGGGGCCGACGGTGCTATTTACCACGCGGAGAAGCGTATTAAGAAGCTTTTTCAAACCGGTTGGTCTGTACTGTAGATTTTAAATGGATTGTGTTCCTCTTCCTCCCAAAATTCAAATATTTTTTCCTTTAAAGTTTTTATTAAACAAAATGTGCATCGTACAGAAATGCTTGACTAACCTGAACTTAACTAAACTAAATATTTTACTGATTAAATTAATTAATCAATTAGAATGAAGAACAGTCTCATGTCCATATTTAATCGACATTCCATTCAAATGAATAGGAAAAGGAAAAAAAAGTTGTTTCGTTCGTTCGTGTACATATATATATAGAATGAATTCATTCCTTCTAATAGTTATCACGTCAATGGAATTGTTAACAGAATCCTGGGCTTCTCTTTTCGCTGTCATATAAAGTCATAAGACGATGAGCGTGTTTGCATTATTAACATATTTTAGACACAATAAGCCAGATAGATATGAAGGGCGTTGCTTGAAAATTATTAACATCGAAAATTGACCAAAGAAAGAAGATGAAGAAGAAACAATTGCGTGAGTTAAATGCAAAAGTAAAAGCGCAAGAGCAAAACATCGAATATCTAAATGAATGAATCTTCTAGCTTTGGCCAAAAGAGAGAGGGAGAGAGAGAGAGAGAGAGAGAGAGAAAAGAAAACAATAGGAAACTCGTAACGATAAACGTATGGTATGTTTGAATGCTTAACTATTGTGTGCACTCTAAGCATAAGTGAAGGCTAAAGTATTAAAAACGGAAATTAAATTTACACACTTAGTACATTTTTTACCAGCAAACATATACATTTTAAGCTGATATCCGCTGCAGACAAAGTAAACACTTGTAATAGTTAACACAAACTTACATATTTGTCTAAAAAGCTTAATACAGTTAAGAAAGGCAGATATAAAGAGAAGAAGAAAAAGAAAAAGGTGGAAAGTAGGAAACGGGAGAGGCTGCAAAAAAAAAAGAAAGAAAACGAACCCTCCAGCAGAGGGGTTTATAAGAACTTTTTGGCTTTAATGAAATTGCATTAAAAACTTAAACCGAAATTTAATATTTGCTTACATTTTGGTTTGTTTATATTGTCGGTATCTTTAGGCGGACGAAGTGAGCGTAAAATTTTTTCAAGTGTTTTTTCTTCTTTTTTTTTTTCTATATAGAAAAAGATAATGCATTGCTCAAGAATTCCCGAGACTGGCTGACCGATTGACTGACTTGCAAAAAATTCATATTGTCTTTGCTAAAGAGCACAGCGTCACAAGATAACGAAAACAATGGCAAAATTACATGAATTAAAGTTCGAATTGCCGTTTGCCGAACCTTGTGTGATTGATATCTGTTTGCAAAACTCAAAATGTTGATGCGGGGAAGAAAATTTGAATTAAGCAATGCAATGATGGCGGAAATTGAAACGCATTTTGTGAATCTTGACAATGTTAGAGAAGTGTTGGAGCAATGCCACGGAACGATGCCGATAAATGATTTTGCGTTTTCGTAAAAGAAAATGTTTTTCGTTACAAAGTTCCGGAAATTATTGACCGATGCATTATGTAATATATACGCTTTGGCTTCTTGCTCTTTTGCCAATTTACACAAATTAACTCCATTCCAAAGGGAAAAGTTCTTATTTTATGGCTGCTGCATAAGTAGACCGAAACTACAAAAACCGAAATTAATTTACTCTCTTTTGCGCAAACTTTTCATTTTCATATTACCATCCATTAAAAAACAATATATTAAAATAAGTATATATTAGCCCCCACGTTTGTAGAAATGTGTGAAAAAAAAAAGTTCCTACATACACGTATATATATTTCTATTTTTTTTTTTTTTTAAGTAATAAATGATTAGCTTTTGTTAAAAGTGTTTGCGTTTTTTTTTTTGTTTTTTTTCTTTTTCGAGAATCAGCTTGTTAATCAAACCTGAAATTAATTAAGTACGAGTAGGTGTTATAAAGATTATTGAAAAAATTTATGTGATTTATTGGAGAAGAAGCAGACTCACTTTTACTCGTGTGAGTAATGAAGACATTTTTCGTAAGGTATCTGGAATTAATGGAGAATGACAGTTTTACAAATTGAGTGCAGTGTAGCATGCAAAAAAGGTTTACGAAGAAAATTGAAACAATTTGTTAGAAAAAAACACGAAAAAAAAAACTTAAAAGAAAGAAGAATGAGGATAAAGGTGAAAGCAAAAAGAAATTAAAAAAAAAAAAAATATTTGAAAAAATTGGCGATAAAGAGACAACGACAGTCTCTATATAGTTTTTCTTATCCTCAATTCTCTTTTTCATTATAATTAAACGCATATTCCTTTTACTTCCCTGATTATCAAAAAAGAAAAAAAAAAAAAAAAAGTGAAAACTGATGAAACTTAAAAATAAGCTCATCGATTGGAATTCTGATTCGGTAAGTTAATGACTAAAATTAATTTATTATAATTCTAAAGATGTAAAAATTGTTTTTCAAAAATTTCGATAGACCAGTCAGTTATATATATATATATATATATATATATATATGAGTGACCTTCGCTTTCTTCTCTAACTTTTGTTGGTATCTATGTTTGCTTACGGGATGATAGGGTATATATATCGTATATCAGAGTTATAACAGCGAAGCTTACTTAAGCTAAAGACAAAATCATGTTTGAAACTTCAAGTGCGGATAGATGAACAAATTTTTACCGTTCAATTCGATTTTGATAAATCTACCAAAAATGTTTTGCATCAATTTGGATGGGATATTGCAAAAGTGCCTATGGCAGCAAAATTGACATACACATTAACGTGATTCTTGACACGCGAGCAGAAGAGTTGATGAAAAGTAAAGTTTTTCAATTTTGAATTTTTCCCTTATTTAAGGGGGAAAAAAGTAATTTTTAAATGTATTTAAATTATTTCATTGACTATTTTTGGAGGGACGGACTCTTTTAAAATTTTTCAATTTCTGCTTCAGAAAAATTAAACAATGGTATCGTAAAACTAATGTGCAGCATGTAAAGGAATGTATATATATATATATATATATATATATATATATATGAAAAGCTGTGCACATTTATTGCTGCTACTAATTTAATTTCTTAGTTACACACTGTGATAATTGATAACTACGGCAACTATATATTATTGTGCAAGGGAACGCATTAAATGCAAAAAATAATTTTTTTTTATGTACTTTTCGCTAGCTATTACATTATTTCTTCAAAAGGGGGGCTCGTGTGTGTGTGTGTGTGTGCATGTGCTTGTGGTCATGACTATAGGATGCTTTAGCATATCAATCCTGTGTGCGGTAAGTATGCGAGTGGTGAAGTGATATATGCATCTCGTTCACTATTGCGTTGCGAGCTAATATCGCCAAGTAAAGTTAACGAACGAACACGACGTGATCAAGTCCTCGCTTTAATGCGCTTCTCTATCTCGCATCTGCAGGCATTGTATTGACGTTTTACTACTCGTTGCGCACATAACTACTTGCAATTATTTTGTTTATGTTTCGTTGAATTGTTTTGATGGTTACGGCGCTTGCACCCCAGGAACAGAGTAGCTTATCTATCCAACAGAGAGAGAGAGAGAGAGGGGGAGAGAGAGAGGATGGTTTATGTAACCAATTTATTAAGCTCCTTGGTAACTTGTATGCTTATACATCCATTCATTCATTCGTTCATCCATGCATACGTTTACACGTTTTTGTTTAATTATTTCAGTATTTATTTTTCTTATGACTATCCCGAAATAAATGAGGGAATGTTTTGCTCTCGTTCTTTCGTTAGCCGGTATGAGCGTGTGAGCGTGTGAGTTACTTTACTTCACTTTGACTCATTCACTAAAAGTATTTGCCTTATAACTAAAGTTTTAACTTAGGCTTGCTTTGTGTGAATATGCATAAATTTAAGCTTGTACGAGCTGGCGAACCTCAGTTATATGAACAACAATTTTTTAGCATGCACTGAACGCACATTTAAAAGTTCTAGGATTTATTAAATATGTTTAGTAATATGTTGCTCTTTTAATAATAAAGGGGAAGAAAGAACATAAGCAAGTTCTGTTTACTTTTGTAAGTTATGTAAGCCGATTTTTGTATTAGTACAAAAACAACGTTCTTATTGCTTTTGTGGTTGTTTTAGTTATGCGAGTTACTTTTCAATCTCAAAGGATCGTAAAAGTATACATTTTTGTCGAAATGTAAATAAAGAATTTTTTTTCTTTTCTTATTTTCTATAATTTGGCATTGTATGTGTGTTTGGGATATTTTATATAATTCGCTCTATTTAATTAAAACATATTATTAACGTTTATAGTGCTTAGGTCCTTAAATTAGGGGACAAAATTTTCTTCTTATTTAATGGTTAGTGCACTGATAAAGTTGTAGAAATATTTTTTGAATAAAGTCAGGAGATTTTAAAGTTGAATTAAAGTTGCATGAGCGATAGAGAAACAGAAGGAAGCAGGTGTTGTCCATCTCCTCTTTTTTTTTTCCTTTTAGCAGTGGAATTGTAAAGAAAAATTTCATTCGTCTTAACGTTCGAAGCGAACGTCGAGTAAATATCGAATGCAAAATATTATTATTAAGTTCAAGCTATGTTGGTAAAATGAAAGAAAAACACCTCGGGATTATTTCAAAACTTAAGAAAGCAAAAGAATTATGTTTCGCTTGAGTGTAATCTGTTACTGGCCGCTTCATTAACTTATGTTTGACATTTGATTGTAAAATAAATCGAAAACACACTTCGTTCATTTCCATACCAGTTGAAAATTCATTTGTGTGCATTTGTATGTGTGTGTGTGTGTATGTGTGTTTCGGCTAACTTAATTTGATTAATGCGGTAGGAAATGGTGTGATATCAATTTTTTTATTTGAAAAAAGTCTTCCAGTTCGAACTGTGATTGTTAGAGAACATAAGCTTCGCATGTGTGGCCCTTGCTTACGAGTATTGTTCAAAATTTACAATCGCAACTGTACCTTTTAGTCGAGGTCAATTGGTCAAGCTCGAAAATAAGTCTGATGTGCGCCCTAAGTCTCCAGCTTATTGCAGTAAAAGTGTCCTTGCATACAATGTACAAAACTTAATAATATGTGAGGGAAAAGTTCCTGGCGCTGGTCGGTTTCACACTGACGTACATTTGGTAACACTAACCCTATCAAATCATACCACAGCACATGTGAAAGATGACATTGTGTTGATAATTAAAGAAACAAAAAAAAATATTGCGATGTTCATTAGTGCAGGGAAAAGGAATTGCGTATGCATTGAGAATAATCAACAATTCGACCAATGCGATTACTCTTCGTTAGTTTGCGTAAAAGTGTAAAGCATTGATGGTGAAGCTTTTTTGCCGAAACTAGTAACAAGCAAATGGATTACTAGTCAGTGCTAGTCAGTGGAAATTTCGATGTTAAATTCCCGCAGCGGCTTGTTTGAGCAATCGATGGTAAGGCCAATGAAATTTTTGAAAACATTAAGGAAGACTAATATAGTTCTTGACATGTCAGCGTCAGGAAACCATATTTGGGTGAAACACGAATGAATTGCTAAATGCGATTCGGTGTTGAAATGAAACGGAATCAAGACCTCTGGCGAGAAAGAGTGAGTCATACAAAACCATACGGTGAGGAAGGGATCACGGTCTACAAGGATGGAATCTGCATAAAGCGCGGCAAAGACCAGATTGACGCCTGAATAACCGAATAGATAAGAACCGCAACTACCAAGTCGGTGTTCGCGGCTTCAAATCTCAAGTGCGATAGAGTTTTCTTGGGTTATAGCTATAGTGAGTGTTCAGTCGCCAAAGGCAATTATCGATTGGTCATATTATAACAAATATATATATATATATATATATACCAATACGATAATATTTCATGTTTGATGAGATTGGAAGGGATTCATGCATCACAAACTGCAAGAGAAAAAAAAAATATATATATATATATTATAATTTTATATAGTAAAATTTCATGTTTGGTGGAATTGGAAGAGATTCATGCATCATATACTGAGTTAATCTGGGCAGGTTCATTTTCTATTGGCATTAGCTAATGCGATTACAGCGCCCAATGGAGTAAAAGCATTCATAATTGGTCGCTAGGAAACAAGTCATCTTCGATGACAGCAATGCCAAGCCATGTATATATATAAATGCCTGCAAATCCCAAGAAATCATTCTGTGACGGTTTAATTCTACCGATCAAAATAGCGCATATTTGGATTAATATAATTCTTTTAAAATATTTGTGTGTTTGAACCCTTGTGAAAAAACGCCACGAAATATTTCCTTAATCACATAAACGTAACCACTTTGCAAGATATGCAAAGATATTTCAGAATCATCTTAAAGTTGAATCTAAAAGTGTTTTGATTAAACGCATGCCCCGCCCACAACTAGTAATATAATTTAAACTTTGTTGATGCGAAGTTGTAGCTACCAGTGTAGTTAAATTAGTTGCTTTGTAATAACTTGACTATATATGCAGTTTACTACAAGTAGATGGGAAGAGCCAAAGCAGTCAAGCATAGTGGTTGTTAACCTTTTCAACAAGTAACGTAACGGAATGAGCAATCAAGGGCTTGTTGTTTCTCCTAATCATTCTTTTATTTAATAGAAATTCGATCATTGGGTCTTTATTTACTTTCAGCAATTTTCATGTTAAGATTTGCTGTTTTGTCGTTCTCCCCCGAATGTTATATCCTTTCACGATTTAAATATTGGTTGTAAGCTTATTTTTGCATGGGCACAAATAAAACGCGTCATTTATTTGATTTTCGAAATTTTTACAGTAAAATTTTATTTTTCTTTTTAATTTACCCTGAAATCAATTTATTGCATTGCTCGAGGGATAAATCTGTTGTTTACTGCCTTGCGATTGAAACAATTATTTCAATTATGCACTAAAGCATTTTAATATATTTTACACGTGCAAGTACGTAGATGCAAATGCACAAAACCATAGATTAACAAACGCACAAACACACACATACACACACACACACACACACATGCATACACCCGTCCAAAGTCCAATATATATATATATTTATCCGCGAATTTATATATTTACATATACATATATATATATATATATTAATATGCACATGGAATTATTTATCTACTTATATACGATGCTTGACCACAGGGTCTTATTACTTATGTTTATATTGTACATAATTCACAGCGAGCCATTAACAATTATAGACTGTTGATGAGGTGCCACAGTATCTGTGTACATACGCAAGTATATATGTACTTTTAATTATCATACGCGATCATTTGCGTGCCGTCGTGTACATTGTTTAAAGGTTATATGTTAAAAATACACACATATACACACAAAAGATTAATTATTTGAAGAATACTTAAGAGTTGCTTTCGTATTGGCATTGCATTGCCTTTTTCACATGTATATATTCATGTATCATATATATATACATATATATATATGTGTGTGTGTGTTGTGTATAAATTCATTGTTTTATTCTTTATTCGTTTGTTTATTTGTTTTTTGTTTTTTCTTTTTTTTATGCAAAATATTTAAAAATATTGAAAAAGAAAAAAAAAAGGAGCAGCAGTAATAGCAAAAACAACAATAGCATGATAGGTAAAAAATAATAAATGATTTTGCGTATCTGCATTTGATTAAAACTGAAAACTTGCAAATTAAATCAGCAACGTTGGGATTACAATTTTTGTTATTTTTAAATATTTTAAATATGTATTGTAGGTATGTAAGTTTGTACGTATATGTATATGTACGTATACGTATAACGGTATTCAAAAGATGTGTTATTGTTACATTATATACTATAGGTACGCTTGTAGGCAGAACTTTCGAGTCTTGCGGCCTTTTTCGCTCGCGATAGTGTTATTGTTTAAGTCGTTCGCCTTGCTTGCAACTTCCTTGCGTTTCATTGTTGTTGAACTGATTGTTTGCATTTGTGCGCGTATTTATGTTTTTATATCTCTCGTTTCAGTTCACTGTTGTATGCATAATTACATGGCGTTTTTATTTAACGGTCTGTAATGAAATAGTAGAAGGTCTTCTTTCATTACACAAGCGCGTCAATTAAATGTACAACAGAAAATGGTAAATTAACTTCTCGTCATCAGTCTTTGGTTAATAGTATACAAACGCAAAGTCATTTCAGTTCTGTATGCATGTGTATCTGAAAATTTTCATAATAATATATATTTATTTGATTCTATTATACATCATTCTGTTAGGTTATGTTACAATTCGTAATCGCTATTATAATTAAGTAAATTGAATATTACGTTACTTTACTTTACTTTTCTTCCCTTTTTTTTATCAACTACAATCGGAGTGCGAGAATAAAGTAAAAGACGATGAAGAAGAAGAGGAGAAATGAAGAAATGTATGCTGAAATAAAGCGAAAGCATTTCGATGCGATATTACCAGTTCTGACGACGAGAGACAAGTCTATAAAAACAATTAATTAAAAATTCATTTAATTTTTGCGTCGTTTATCGGTTTTGCATATTTTGTAATTGTAAAAGAAACTACCAGCCGACTACATCTTCTATTGCAGCAACAAGCGTTTGTCAGCAACGTGTCTAGAGGAAAAACGGGCTCTTGAATGCAGTGAAAATTTACAATCTAAGAAAATAATAATTTACTCTTTTGTTTCTAACAATTATAGCAATATTTTATTACTTATGGAGTAAGTTTTGCCGAATTGACCAGAAATCGTTTTTTCGCTTTTAATTTCGGCCACGACAATCTCTATTGAATCTGTTAAGTAATTTATTTGAAAATGCGTACTTGATATATCAGAGATTGGCTGCTCGGGAAACGAAGTGCACGTACATAGGAAGCCATAATAAAATCCAAACTGTGAACAAAGACGTTTGAGTAAATGACGTGAAAGAAAGTAAAGCAAATGTTGCGTATGAATGAAAGTTCAAAGCATTTTCTAATTGAGCATTTTAAAGCTAACGATAAAGAACAAGGAAGAAAGAGGAATACATTCGGTCTTGATCGAATCTTTTATACTCATCATCGGGATCCGAAAAATCAGGAAGAGAACCAAATTTTCATATTCTAATATATTGAGTGGACGCGAGAGACTTTTTCTATTCTCAGAATAAAAGTGAAAACTTATATGATGTGTGCATTGTACTTAATGAGTAAGAAGCAAAACACACGGAAAGCAAAGGCATTAACAAATTTTGTTACGTTGACGTGTTGGGAATTGTAGGCATGTCCTTTGGAAAGCGTAGTTTGCAGGCGGTATATTCGTTTTTCGAATGCTCACCACAGATACTACATAGTCACGCAGATGGACAATTATATGGACAGACGTGGACACAAATGTAAATTTATATACCGTATGGGGGTTTTAGAAGCTTGCTTTTGTGATGGTTTTGAAAAAAGTATATAAAATTGTGACATACCATAAAATTGAGTGGGCATGGCCGAGTTTTTCCATTTTCCATTAAAGTCAAATTAATCTGCTGTCGTTTATGAGCAAAGAGTAAAAAACTAATTTTTTATTCCTTTTAAAAAACATAGGCGTTCTCAGATGACGTGGTACTGTGGGCGTGTTCTTCGACCGATTTGGCCCTCTTGCAATGCCAGTCAAGTTTGAAATCGATAGCTTCATTTTTGCGGCCAAGCAAATGTTCACAACAGACATTACACGCAGACGGACAGACGTACATGCTTAAATCGATTCAGAATTTGATGCTAATCATGAATACATACACTTTGTGAGGTCTCTGTAGCAAACGTTTTGACAAAATGAATATACTACTGATCCTTTGGTGATGGGTATAAAAAGACATCGAAATGTTAGACAAGCGTTGTTTTTAGACGGAAAAATTTCAAGTGTGCAGACAAAAAGATATTTTCCGGGAAATTATTGACCGATGTCAATACAATATAGTATAAATATATACACCCACAGACAATAAATGTCACATCTATCAAGAGTATTATGCCCTTGCATAAATGCCCCTGTTGTAGTTCGTTTAGCCATTTCCCGCCCGCCATAGAGTTGAGTTCTTCGAAAACCCAAACAAACAAGCAATAGTAATTTAAAAAATTGTCAAACTACTCATAACTATCACTTAAAACTTGTAAAGTGTCAAATTCGTGTTATTATGACAATACTTTCATACTTTCATACATATGCATGGGTAGGTATTGTATATATGCGAATGTATGCGTTCGCCACCTTCACTGTGTACCTGTCAACTGTTTGTAATGTGAAACTTTTGCGTTCTTTGCGTTCTTTACGCTCTTTTTTTGTTATTGTAATTGTTAGAGTAAATGCTGCATTTCAACAGCAATTATGAATGCAAGATAATAAATTTTAATGCACGCTGTTACAGTTATAGTTCGTAGCATTTAGTAACAATAGATGTAAGAATTTTCTTTGCTAAAAATACCTTAAATTGTGATTATTGCTCGATGCTGGTTATATATATGTAGGATATTAAATTAAATTAAACTATTCTTGTTGCCTTTCATAATAGCATTGCGTAAGATGGGCACATTTACACTCGTTGGTAAACACTTTCGTGCTGTCACGGAATGCTTACCTTGATGAGAGTTCGAATATTTCTTCGTGACAGTGTACACGTAGTCGCGGCAAGAGTATGTCAAGTTTGTGCTCATTCGGAAGATAGATCGGAATTTTATTATACTAACTAGTTTGTCTTTTTTTTTTTTAATCGATTTAAGCATTACTTTCCTCCACCTACCAGTGTAATCCATTTATTCATTTGCTCTTGCCTTCAAAGCCTAATGCAATTTCCTAATCACTATCGGCGCAAATTGTGCGCAAAGACGAAGGCAATAGAAAATTATACGGATCAGACTATTTTCACTATCATAAACAACCTTATGATTTGATTTCGTTCTGAATTCTTAATATTTATCGATAAACATCTTTGGAAGAAATTGTATCGAGAAAGCTTTTATTTTATTGAACAAAACAGTGAGTTGCTTTTGTATTAATAAACATGAAAACTGGACCAATGTGAGATCTAAATATGTAAGAAATTCGATGTTTTCTAAACTATCCAAACTTTTATATATATGTATGTCTTATCTATTTAATATTAAAATAAAGGATTGTTTAAAAAAGTATATTTTCGCTATAATTCACTTTTTATTAATTACTTTTTAGTTTATTATAAATCGCGTTCTACTCTCCGGACTCCTTTACTTGATAGCATTTTCAATAAAACAAATAAAACCACTTTTTGTGGCATCGTCTGTCATACTTAACTCGCAATTACCATATTTGAACATTTGTCGCATTCGGCTCTTTAAGACTTTTTTTTTTAAGCTCATGCCGAGAGGATAGTTACAAAAAAGATGCTTATCATGCCATTAGGTGCTTGCAAGTATTTTGATCATCGTTTCACTTGAAGAAGGCATTCATTTATTGACCCGATTATAATCAAACTATTAATCAAATTATGTTCCCATCTGTCTGGCAGCATGGCGATGCCGTGTCAAAAGAACGATATTGGTTTGGCAGCGATACAATGATCGATCCGTTTTCACGCTTCTTCAGCATTTCGAAAGCGCGTGCCAGCCAAGCCATGCTGCAGCGATCTGAACAACTGGTAATCAGAAGGCGCTACGATCCGTCACTACGCTGGTTGCGGTAGAACTTCCCACTCGGGCTACAACAGTGTATGTTTGCGAGTGCTGTCGTGCAAGAAGATGACATTGCGTCTATTAACCGGTAGTGCTGGTCTTTTTTACAAACATAACACAGTACACATCTGCAATAACAGTTTCATTCGGGTTTAGCAGCTCTAAACTTTATTGACCCCACCATATGCCCAGCAAGACTTTGTGGCCCTTAATATTCCACTTCGGATGGCTCTCCTGGACTAATTCAAGACTTTTTGCTTGGGATTGTCGTAGTCGATCCATTTCTCATTGTCAGTTACAATACGCCACAAAAACCTCTTTTTTTTTTGGCTGGCAAGCAATGAAACCGTGATGATGAAACGATCCAAAGCAATTCGTATGGAAACCATTTTTCTTCCCTTCGGACCTTCTCCGTCACATGTAAACATCTAGAAACTGTTGATTCATCGGCCGTTAAGGTGCTCGAAAGTTGCTCGAGAGTATGAGGTGGGTTTTTCTCTACTAAGCCTCGCAATCCACTGTCTTGGAACTTTTTTGACCACCTGCAGGTCCTTCTTTGTCATTGACGTCAAAATCATCACTTTTAAATCGCTAAAACCAAAACCGACAATTGAGATATGATGGAGTGACATTGCTGTAAGCTTCTAAAAGTGTTTGATGTTTTTGGGTGGCAGGTTTCTTTAAATCAAATAACAAAAGTAATGAATGTCGAAAAGGCCATTTGAGCGTTCCACGATTAGCGTCTGCTTACCGTGAATCACTGGATAATGGAAAGTAAATGGAAACCTGCTCTCATTATCTTCGCATAGTTTTGCAGAAAAAAGCACATCTGAACGTGACTTGGCCAGGATGTGTTTTCGAAATGCTGAAGAAATGCGAAAATGGATCGATGACTAGGCCACGTCGTCAGAAAGATGGGAAAATATTTTTTTTAATATATATCGGATCTATTTCTCTCCATAAATGATCGAATAAATAAATGATTTTACTTTACCGTATGCTAGCTATCATTAGTAATACGTTCTTGACATTTGGAATAAACGCATGCGTTATTATTAATAAAATGTTTCGTTTGGCTTTTGAATCAACCTCAACTTTATATATTAATATAATTTTCTACATAAACTAATGGAGTTTTCGTGCACATCAATCTGTGCTCGCATTAAAGAAAAAACTGGAACAATTTACACACATTGATTATATTCGCATTTTCGAAGTCGAGAGACGAGATAACATCAAAGCCTTGTTAATTTCGTCCGATGAGAAGATTCACTTATACTCGCACATACTTGCATTTAATATAAGCTGCATGCGTAGAAAGGCAAATAGCCTTCATAATGCAATCACGGGAAATGTGATGAATTAGAGAAAGAAATTAACAAAAAAAATAAAAAAAAGAAATTCATTCGCTCTCTCATACATTATTGCTGCCTGGGCGGTGATATAATTATTTAAAATTTGTAATTAGTAGCTAAACGTTTTAAGCATTTAGGCATTTGGCTTTGCTATGCAAATTATTTATCCTTCTCTTATAGCGCACACAACGTTCCATAGAAATGTGTATATAATATAAGAGTTGATCTATATATGTGTCTCTGTGTATTTTGCTTTTGCTGAGCTATCAGAGAATGTGCTGGTAATGCATTTAATTTGTTAATTTATTCAAAGTAGTTGTCTTTGCGCCGACTTTATGTCAAGATGATGTTATTGAATACTTAAAATGAATGCTCAAGGTAGTTGCCAGTCACGCTAGTCAGCTGTTATCGAGTTGAAGTAAGTCGAGTCGAGACGGGTTTGCGAAGTGAGTACTCTAGAGTTGTCAGGCTTCCAAATCTCACAGTTTGCCACTTTCCTACCAAACACTTCAAATCAACCGACCATGTAACTATGTAGTCGTCGAGCGTTTGAAAGAAGTAAAGGCCTTTCATTTTAGTACATACCAATGATTGCAACATTCATCAGATGACTGTCAGCAAGCATCTCATTTGAATGTGAGAGAATAGTTCCCGCTTGCATAGACAAATACTTGCATGTAAGAATGCTTGTGCGTAGTTATGATGCTTCAGTTCTTCTATCTGTTATGCGATTCATGCAAACTTGAAAATAACGCGTCTTCTCTATCACTTTACTTTCGTGTTTATATATATTTGACGGTCTTATAAAATTAAATGTATCCTTAGCTTAGATGATTTTTCATATACTACACGAATGTACACATCTGTACATAAATGTGGATGCTTGTTATTGAAGGCACTCCATATATATAGATAGCATTGTGTATGCGTATTTAGTTGTTTGTATTCTTTCATTCTTCTCGCTTCCTCGTGACTTTATACAATAGCTATGTGTAAACATCGTATATCTACAATAAAATACGATTTATCTATTGAAAGTCTTGTTATATTACTCATATAGTGCAGTGTTGTCAATGGACGCAGCTGGGTAACATCAATCGAGTCAATTGCTATGAATGCATTTAAAATGCACATGTTAATAATGAGATTGTAACGAGAAGAACAAATCTTTTCTCTATCTTTTTCCCTAAAATGTGTGTGTGTGAGTCTGTGCACATATGTGCATACATTATTATATATGCAAAAGTTTTATATGCAAATCTCTACCAGTCAACTGACTATTCCACAATTCTAATTATCATTAATGGGAAAAATTTAACCTCTAAATATATTTGTAGCTCAACATAGAGCCGCAAAGCCACCATACACTTTGTAACAAGGATATTATTAATTACGATTGTACTTTAACTTGTATTTACTCTTTGTAGTAGTATTCTAGAAAGGAATTTACTTTTTGAATATTTCTCCATCATGTACATTCTATTGCCATACGACAAAGCATACGACAAAGGTGACAGAATATTTCGTAGGAAGTAAGGATTGTAACCTCATTTATACTTGGTTGCCCATCAACACACTATATAGTAACTATAATCAAGTAAAGGTAGTAATCTTGATTCACAATTAATTTTCTTTCATGTCTCCACTGTATTTACTTTGAGGTCTTTGTAGCTTCCCCTCGGATAGGAATACGTAACCAAAGGCAAATAATAACATATTTCCCTCTTAGAATCTAAAAGACGGTAAAGACGATAAACTAAAGCGAAAAAATTCATTCCGTGCTTTTAACACAAATTCGGAGAAGCTTTACAACTGAATTATTAATTCGATGTGCGAACACTATTCCGACAACACTGGGAATTAATTAAATTACGTTAGACTTTGATCTTCTTCTTCTTCTTCTTTTTTCTCTTCATTACTGTAAGCAAATGAGCATTTGTGCTGTGAAATAAGAAGCGGTTACCAGGTTTTATATTGTGATGGACTTACCTCCATCCAGTATCTAACAACAAATTTCATATTGAGAGGGTAAACTTTTGTTTAAAAAAAAGATCTGTTTTGAAGTTACCAAGGGCGACTTGTACTTATAGCAAGAAGGATGATATATATATATATATATTAGATATCAAATGCGTTTTATCGTTTACTAGTTATGTGTGAAAAGATATCTGGCTCATTAATATTTGGAAATTATTACAACATTTTTTATTTGGCGATAATCGTTTCCATATCGTACTTTTCTTTCATTCTTTTAGGAAAACTGGTATAGTCTTTCTAGGTGTGATTCAATTCCATCTTAATGGTCCAGTGCATAAGCGAAACTATCGTTTCGGGTCTGAGGGCAATTGAAAAGTTATTCCCCATTCAAGAAGGTCCCGGTTTGATGTGCATTTTCAGTGGGTGGCATCATCGATTCATACTTCGTTGAAAATGCGAATTGAGTTGCGGTCAATGTGAATAGAGAGTGCTTGAGATCGATTTTAACGAATCTTCTATGGCCTAAATTTGAAGATATTCACTTATATAGCGGGCCACGTAGGACGTCAAACAATCCCCAGTAATTTCAAGAACTTTCGATATCGAATGACTATAAAGTTGCCCCTGGCGGTATTATTTGAATATTTGGTATGCCCCTGACGAGATCAGACCAGATTTAGTGAACAAAATGCTTGGAAAGTACGTTCATCGTATTAATAATTATTGTATTTAAGAGCGAATTGCCTCGAAATATTTTTCACTTTTCTTCAATTGTATTAGTGTTCGATTTTAAAAGGATTAAAAACACGTCGTAAACGTATTTAAATTTTTTGCGTTCTGGTTTTTTTTTTTTTTTGTTTAAAACTTGTTTGTTCTTTTTTTGTTTTTTATTACCTTTTCTTTATTTTAGTAAATAAATTTTTGTGTAAATATTGAACATTTAGCCTTTTATTATATTGTTATTGTGAAAACCATCATCGTTGTTTTCTCTTCTCTTCTCTTTTCTCTTTTTTTGTTTTTATTTTTGTTTTTGCTGTTGTTGTTTATATCATTTAATGTGTGTACACATCATATATATGTTTTCCTCCTGCTACACTATCATCAGTATATGCATACGTGCGTACAGTATACAGTGCACAGCTGTGCATTGAACCCTAAAATAATCACAAAACATAACAATAACAATTACACTGCACATCCACATGACATAATATTTTATTTTATGTACGTCGTTGATTTTAGTTTGTTTTCCATTCGTCCTTACTATCAAAAACCGAGAGTGTACTATGATTGGCATACGATCTGCTACAGTAAAGCAAAGGTTTCAAACAATTTTGATCCCTACATTTCGATTTCGGTTAAAAAAATAGTAAAAAATTTTTAAAAAAATTTCCGCTTGAAAAATTTTATCGACAATCGATTTTATGGATAATGTGATAAATGAATTATTTTTTTTATTTTTTAAGATTTCTTCGCGCGTAGGTTTTAAACGGTTTATTGGTCTTTAGCTAACCTGCATAGGACATTGTATAATTAATGATCAAAAATTTTCATTAAATGTTTGCAAAACCGATAGAAACCGATAGAGGTTAGTAAAGCTCTAGAAAGCTAAAATAAAACAAATAATTAGATTAGAGGTGTTTGATAATCGTAAGCATTGCGAGCATTAATTGTTTTGAAACTAATGCTATGCGACTCAGATCACTTCGCTTCCGTGTTATTGCATGCTATGTTGTCGCCTTACTTTGTGAGGCTATGCTGCTTTTGATGATTATCGAGATTATTCAAAGAGTTACAAAACTTCGACTTTTCCGCCTTCCCTACTTAGTCTTGTCAACGGCATGTTTAAACGTGAGAATGGTAGAAAAGTCGAGGTATGTAACAAGAAGAAGAAGACCGACTTCAACTATGCAAAACAAAAACTTGAAGAGAAGTCATCTGCTGAAGTATATCTTCATTTGTTTTGCTTCGTATCTCCATCGATATCTCAAAGTAAACATTGAATCTATAAAACCAGAGTTGTAGTCCAAAGTTTATCTAAATATATGATCTATAAGCTATAGCCGGATGCGTGTCTAAATGCGTTAAGATGTTCAACAGTGTAGAACCTGTCCATCTGTTTCCCTTCAAATCCAATTAAATATGAGTACGCTCTTGGTGTGGATAGGTGACACCTCCTTTAGCTCCCTCAAAATTCAATTTTTCCATTTTTACATAACTCACAAAATTACTGCACTGCTTAAAGCATATGTTTAGTTATATAAGCCAAGCGAACTTATGCAGCTCTCACTTGCAAAAATAAAGAAGAGCATGCGAAGTGCCTGAAAGTGATTACATTAAGAATCCTTAATCATATCATGTTAGTATGAATTTATTTCCTATTAGTAGCGGATTATTTAAAAAATCGTTTTGTGTTTTTTTTAATTGTCAAAGACAAGAAAAAGACTTCCTTCAAGTAAATGTAAAATGGTATTAATTATTACATAATTTTCTTCTCTCCAAAGCAAATTTTTTTCATTTTCGAGCAGCAAATCAATGACCTTGAATCCGAATTATTGGCTCATGAATGGATATGGATGACGTTGTTGCTTAATTATAGAGAATTTAGCACTATTTCTGCTTGCAGTTCATTGTTTATATTGTTAAGCTTTTTAGTTTTCCACTCTCAAGCTAATAAAATTTTTTTTTTTTTTTTTCTTATATCAAGACAAAGCTTTTGCCGTAATAAGTTTCCCTCTCATCTACCGCGATATAAGATTGAATACGAAAAGCAGTCTCCTACGAGAGAACTCTGTAGATGATTTAATGAAAATTATGAAACAATTTGTGAAGCGTATGTTACTTAATCGACAGCGTTACTAATAGTTGTCAAGCCTTGGTGTCGCTATTATATATTCTTCAACTTCCTTTGGCATACAGGTTAAGTTAGCCTCAGTCTTGTTCTTACATTCTTACTATAAGTAATAATCGCATGTTTGTACCTGCTAATGCTTAAGTAAATAAAAAAAAAATTCTTAGGTTAACTTTTTTAGGCGTAATGTTCGCTATGATCTTTTTAATAGGGCTATTATGCAATACGGTGAATAAATTGATATTCTAATTATTCAGTAATCGCTTCTAATACAAATACAATTTTACAAGTTAGTGATTTTCTAGGTATGTCCACTAGCACGGAGTTTTCCGTGTAAAAATTTAAAGTTTTACTAAAAAATCTTCATTAAGATGCTAACCATTTGTAAACGTTTCTTAGAAGCGAATAAACAAGCTTTTAATTTCATAACATTCGGCCATGATTCTTAAATGCCTTAGACAATAAACGACTGAACTAAGTATGAAAAGAAAAAAAGAATTTTATATCATTGGTTTAACTTATAATTAAAGAGGATCATGAAACAGACTTGTTCGCTGCTATAATGCAGCAACCTTCTACTTAACCATGATCGACGTTCTGAACATTGATGATTGTGATCATCATCAAGTTGCAAGCCGCATAGTTGTATCTGGTTAAATGTATCACATGCGAGAATTGACAATCACTTGCAAGGCCTTAAGTAGCTAAGAATCTTGTTTTCGATTTTAGTTACGACAAAATGAGGCAAATCTCTTAAGCTCAACGAATCTATTAATTCGGTTACTCGTCAAAAACTTGACGGATTAATGCCGTCTTCTTTTAAGCTACTTACAGGCAGCTGTACATTATTAGGTCCGATATAAATAAATTGTATCAGTTTGTTCTTGCTGTGCATTAAAAGCATTAAGAGGTGCAAATGTTAAAGTACAACACAGGCACATAGAAACAACGTACGCTGGAAAAATTTGAAAGAATTGCGTTAGAACCTCTCCGGTAATCATAATAATGATCTAAATTCTCTTCTGCTTTAATTTTTTGCTCAATTTCTTTTAGCGCGTAAGTAACTGGATTCAGGAAACGAGTCCATTGAAAATCTTTTTATTACATTATTACATAAGCAAACATAAGATACATTGCAAAATTCGTAAGATCGATAAGCACTCTTTATTGTCCACCTGTCCATCTCGTTTCAACCGAGCGGCTGGAATAGATGAAAACGTAATATATTTTTGGTCGATGCTATTTTAACGGATGTCCATAATTTCAATTTGGCAATGAAAACAAGTTCGCTAAAAGAGCGATTTGAGCATAAGAAAATATATCTGACATGATATATGATACGACAGACGCACATTTAAAATGAGCGAATAATTTATTTAGAAAAATTACAATTTGATATTTATGGTCTTGACCAGCCCATTGACTCGTAACTAGTCTTGGCTTATAGACGTAAATAAATAATCGTAAATTTTTTCCTGGATATGTGGATATATGACTTTGATCAGACTGCAAATATTCTCATAACCAACAAAACCAAAACAATAAAAAAGGAAAAAAAAAAAAAAACAAAAAGAAGAAAAACAGAAACCAAGTAATTTTCATATATTTTTGCTTGAGGTAACGATTAAAAATTCCTTTGCTTTTTATTTTAAATACTAGCGCGGGCTTATGATTATAAGACTATAGAAGTAAATAAGTCTGTTGGTTGTGTATTTTTTCTGATTTTATATTATAGCCAATGTACATAAAATTGTTTTTAAGTATATTTGAGTATTGACCGTACACACACGCGCGCACAGGCACATGCTCCCTTGAATAACATACATCCATATGCATTCATGTGTATCCTTCTGATTGTTTCTGTTTCATGGAAGAATAAGTGTATACAAAATGAATGTCTTTGTGTGTAGGCAAGTGTGTTTCTATCTGAGCTTGTATTTGTATGTTTTTTTTTTTTTTTTTTTTTGTTTTCATCGCAGACCAAGTGTGTGTAAAATGTGTAATTTCGTGAGTGTGCTCTCGTTGTGTGTATGAATGCGTGTGAGTATATAGTTAAGAGTGTGCATATTTTTGTATATTTGTACTTATGTATGTGTGCAATGCTTTAATTAAAAACAATTCACTAGAACAAAAACTACTTTTTTATTATATATCAAGTTGATATAAGTAACAATAACAACACAGCAATAACGAGCACTATCAAAACACAATAGCCAGAAAACTAACATTTACCAAAAAGAAAATATATATATATATATATATATATAATATATATGTATATATGTATAAATAGAGAAAGAGACACAAAAGTGTTTGCCTTTTTTTCAAAATCTGAATATAGCAGAAAAATGCTAAGAACTGTATGTATATGTATGTATGTGTATTTTTGTATATATATATATATATATATATGTGTGTGTGTGTCTGTATGTATGCGTTTATGTATATATGTGTGCGTGTTTACTTACCCTTACTGGAACCATCCGGACCACGTAGTATAGTGCACTCCTCTATTGCGCCAAAGGGATTAAAAATTTGTCTGACATCCTCTTCGGTTTGTTGTTTGCTTAGCATGCCAACGAATAGTTTGCGTTCTCTCTCTGATGAATATGACGACGACGGCATTGTTGGAGCCAGGAATGTAAAGGAATAGGCGGAGCAGCAAGGAGATTATTATAGGAGCATAAGGCGAATTTAGAGAAACACAGTACAGTACAAGTTTATAGAACGAGTAAATATAGTTTTTTTTTTTTTAATTCCAAAAACAGAAAAAATTAAAAGAAAAAAAAATTAATAAAAAAAAAAAACAAAACACAACAGCATTACACAAAAAGGGAAACAAAAAAAAAAATAAAAATAAAAACGAAAAATATGAATAAAGATAAAATTGAAAATTTTAATTAAACGAAATTTGGGAAATAGCGTTAATTTAGAAAATTTTCAAAATAAATATAATTTATTTAATATTTTATTTATGGAAATTAATTGGAAAAGTCAGCCCGCATATTAAATGAAAAGGGGAAAAGATCAAAACACAGTTTTATTTGATTTATTTTTATATATTTATTTATATGTTTATTTATTTATTTAAATTTTTTTTTTTTTTTTGATTTAATATTTGAAATATTTTAGTTGAGGAATTGTTTTTGTTTAGGTTGTTGCATTTTCATTTAAAAATATAATACGGAGAGGAATTCGGTACAACAACAACAAATACATTTTATTAATAATTATAATAATAATAAAACGTTTATATTACAACATTTAAAAAATAATCAATTTTTTAATCATTTTTTATTTTTATTATTTTTATTAAATTTTTTTTTTTTTTTGCAATAAAACAGCAAAATTGTAACACAGCAACAACAACAGTAATAAAAAAAAATTAGTTAAAAAATTGTAATTTATTTAAAAAACCCCGTGGCGAGCATAATTAAAAAAAGAAGAGAAAAAAAATATTGATAAATAAATGAACATAATCACAATAACAATAAAAATAAAAAATTATATATAATATATTTATATATATATATATATATATAATATTTTTTTTTTTAAATTAAATAAGAGCAAGAATTAGTCGTTCGTTTTAAGGCCAATTGTATTAAATTTTTAGTAGAATTAGTTTCGGGTTTGAATTTATTTTTTTTGTTTTTTGGTAGAGCACATAAAAATGAAAAGAAAAGAAGAAGAAAAAGATAAAACATATTAATTTAGTATAAAAATTTTGAAAATATTTTTTTTTTTTGATTTTTTGTTTAATTTTCGTTGTTTTATAAATAAATGTGTATACTATTTGTAGCTTTCAATAAAATTTGATTAAAAAAACACACTTAAACACACTTACAAAAAAAAAAAAAAAAAAAAAAAAATACGAATACATACTAAGACACACACTAAGAAATACATACATACACTTAAGAAAACCAAAATAACAAACATTGCACACGATGGAAACGAACATACAAAAAATTAATGCTAACAAAATTTTTAATATGAATGTTTCTTCATTTCATGATTTGTCATATTCGATAGAAGAGTTTGGTAAAAGGATTGATTATAGCTTCAAGCTTATCCGTAATATAATCTTTTTCGAACAAAAATTAAAGCAAGTAAAGAATCTATCACCTTTTAAAGCGGCTGGAGATCGGACCACTTATATTTCTAAAAATAACCGATAATCTGGACTGTATGTATATATATATGTATATATATATAAATGGATTATATATATATTGGATTTTTTTTTTTGGCGGAGAGAATTGACGATAAAGGATATATCATATTCCACGTCCTGCTTGTCATGTTCACCATAGTGGGTCTACATGGCTTGCTATTTATATTTCGAGCACAATAATGGAAGAAAAACACGAATAATTTGTCTTTAAAAATTGCTTTATTGGTTGTCAAAGTGTTCTCCTTTATCATCTACACAAATTTGCTTACATTCGAATCATTTGTCGTAACGATGATTTTTGAACGCATCGAGGGTTTCTTTGGGCGGAGCAAAATAATCGATTCTTACAAAGGGAAGTGATTAGATGCCAAATGGGAAGTGTGTGGCAGATGGTCGACTGATTCCATTTTTTTTGATGTTTAAATAGTCGGTTGTTGGGAGGGATGTTTAAGAGTCTGCCTTATCAAGATCAAGAGGACTCCGATCGGACGTAGTTGATTTGTTTTCTTTATTTCATCAATGCGTTCCGGCAAACAAATGGCTGTTTGTTTAAAGCGCCCGCTGCTATATGAACTATTCTTCTCGACAAAACAGGCGACAATTTTATTCAAAGTGCAAGGATCACGAACAAATTCCGTTAGATTTATGATTCGTCATCTGTTATGATCTTATGCAGTGCTGCGCTCAAAATGCCTGAACTAATATTCAAGCTAAAATGCGCGGGTAGTTCGAATATCAGAAATATTTTTTTTTTTTTGTTTTAAATCGGTAGCTCTGTGATACACACCTGCATCATTAGTGTTCCAGCCGCGCTTGGTTATGTATACAGAAAGTTTTTTTCCGTTTTTTTACACTGCGTGATTTTCTTGTGCAAAGATTTGCATTAAAGTTTACTTGATGTTGCATTAAATTTTTGCAGATGAGACAAGGATATACGCATACGATCTGGAAATAACTGAACAATTGCCAACACCAAAAATGACACGCCACTATCGCTCAAAAATCAAGATGACGTTAGCAGTTTTCTTCGTGGTTATCGTGGTGTTGTACACAATGAATTCCTTCCGTTAATTGATATGAATACTATTTGAGTGCGATGCGTCGTTTGGGCGACTCCTATCCGCAACAAGAGGTTGGAATAGATTTAAAAAAAAAAATCTTAAATTGGTCGTTCTTTTTGAACACCGTAGTATCGTATGTTCTATGAGTCAGCGCGATACGAGCATCTTTTTGAGTTTTTGTCAAATCATATGGGATCCAAAAAAAAACTCCTTTGCTCAGCTAAAAGATCAAACAGTTTTTTTATACTTATTATGTTGGTGCAACTTATAGCTAGCCAAGGTATCGCAATCTCACCGTATGTGACATTTCGACCCTTCATGATCACTTGCTGGTCGGCGTTAGTATTTTCTGACATAGCATTCGATTTTGAAGGCCCTTCATGACGTCCGTCCAGGAGGTTAAGGCTTTAGTATCAAAATTTGAAGAAAGTTGATCGATGCACCTTTGCCTTCACAAACAGCGCCAAAAGTTGGAATATCTCATTACACGAAAATCTTGACGAGCTAATCGCATTTTTTCGTTGAGGCACAATTTTCAAATCACACTAATCAACACAAAAAGTTCAACTTTCCAGTGGAAAATTTAAATGCCAATAACCAGCATTCGATTTGCTCACATTCTATAAACAATGACTTTTTTTTTTGCATCGGATATCCAAAATAGAGTATATGTGTTTACACTTAGTATGAATATTGGTAACGATCTAACCTATCC
This sequence comes from Glossina pallidipes, assembly GCA_000688715.1. NCBI lineage: Eukaryota > Metazoa > Arthropoda > Insecta > Diptera > Glossinidae > Glossina > Glossina pallidipes. The sequence continues at coordinate 598,722 of KK499772.1, read as the reverse complement.
ATCTGGGTATCTACTTCGTCAGTTCATCTTTGGAAATCAACGAAATCAAATGAAAATACTTCTGTGCCTTTTGCTTAAGTATAACTATGTGTTAAGTTGTTCTTAATGGCGTGCTGAAGAATTAAATTCCCCTCAATTATGCTAAGTGCTTATAGCCATTTGTGTTCCCACTAAGTTTACGGAATATTAATATTAATTGCTTTGAGGTTTGATTTCCCTCTAGAATAAGATAAATCGAATAAAAAAAAATCCCTTTCATAATTTTGAACGTTTGCAAGAAAAGATCGCATAACATGTGGAACAATTTGACAAACAATGGACACCTTAAGCTATTACGGACCTCATCCATTCACTTTTGTTCTCCATAACGTGACTTACTTTGGGGCATGAAAAGTGCATTTAACTTTTTCAATATGTACTGAGAAAGAGAAATGTTTTGAACGCTGCTTAATCTATACGTTGCAGTCGTCCTCAAAATTTCTCGAATATTTTCTTCGTTTTTCGTATTTTCGTTTCTTTTGAAACGTTAAGACATGCTAAGGCCGATTAAAATGAATATGCATTTTCATTATGACACGTGAAGTGTCCATATGTATTAAATAACTGCGTATGCCCATCGTTTTCACTTTACCTTTATTTGTTTATATATATATTTTTTCTGGGCATACTTAAACGAATATTCGTGTGAATATTAATCTATTTTTTGTGCATCCGTCCATATTAATAAAAATAAAGCCGAAAGCCTTACATACTAGTGCTTTAAGACTTTGGTCTCAGAATTTATTTTCTGGCTAAATTTATATAATAATTGAACAAAAATCTTTTTTTTTAAATTTTAAATAATATTTCTTGACCCTAAGTTATACGAATTTCATAGTTAGCATAAGCATAAGGCAACCTTAAAAAAGTGATATATAAAAATTTTCACAAGACTATACGATAGCTTGGTTAGCCGACAAAGGAATTATATTATAAATTGATCATTCCGTTTTTAACACTGGAGATCGCTATCTCAATTTTGTGCCTGTGACAACTATCGGTGAACATAATATTTTGAGTCATTTTAACGTTTCGCTTTTTCGCATCTGTTGAGGAATCTCTACCTCTCGCAGTCACAAAAATTTAGTCTGAACTATTTCCCTTGACTCTAACAAGTGAAAATACTACAATTATTCTTACAACGACTTTTCAAAATAAAGTGTGTTGCGGTCAAAAAATTGATGCGATCCGAACCATTTCCAATAGCATTCGTCCTTGGCCTAAAATTATTCGAATAAAATATCTCGAAAATTGCGACCTGTAGGTTGAAGACAAGAAAAAAAGGGGAACATACAGACGGACAGACAAGTTCAAATCGATTAATAATATGACTCTGGCTGTTACCTATATCCGAACTAACTTAATTCCATTCCATTATTAACTTATGACGTTTATCGATGCAGAATTCGGATTTAATATTTATTAAATTCAAGGTGTAAACGAAAGCCATTGTTCGCTTTTTCAACGAACGGATAAAAAAACTAAAGTTTGAGATTGACCTCAAAGGGCGTTTAGATGTTTGAAACACGAGTTACTTTAACGAACGAAAATAAGTAGAAACTAAACGGTCAAAGAATAGTGCCCTTCATCCGAAGATAACGGATCGATTCGTGTCTTTGCCGAAAACATGACACAAAATCTTACTTAAGGGCTTAGATTCGAAACTCACAAGTGAATTACTCGATCAGTCTAGCAATTATTACATAATTAATATCTTTTCTCCGTGTAACGCGACTGAAATCTCTCCATGCGATTTTCTTCTTTTTTTTTTTTTATTAAATGTTAATATTCGAAGAATTTAGGTTGTTGTTGTTATTCTATCTAAAGTCAATATCCCACGATTTGTTCATTATTTCTTAGGGTTATATATTTAGATATATAAAGTTGTCTAAAAGGTGCTTTTTTTTTGTCTTTAAACGGCATTCATATTTTCGGACGGAAGTGATAAGATTATTTTCATTTACTAAAATGCAATGTTCTAAAAGAACGGTATTAAAAAGTAATTAGCGTAAAATTTTAAAAATACATTTATCGTTTATCGTTATCCATCGAAGGAGCTTTACGAGTGCCAAACAAGAAATAAGATTTTAACAAACACACTGCTATTCCATAAATAGTCTCTCGACTACATTACAATTGTGATAAAAATGTATAGAAAAAATAAATTTTCATATGAATCAGTAAAATTTCTTGAGACAAACAATTGCTCCCACATGGCAATCTGTCTGTAAAAATGTTTATGACGGCAATACCGATAAAGCCTTAACTTTTTATAGATTGTAAAAACAGAGAGAGTTGTTAAGTTTTTTTTTTTTTTTTTGTTTATTCCAAATGATAATGTAGTTCTTTCAAATGCCTATTAAGGCGCATAAAAGATGTATAAGTTAGAGTTTTACACCTGGTAAATAGTGCCAAAGAAATCTCATTTTGTTTTAGGTTAAAGCTGTAGCACATATAACGCAGGGCCTTTACTAAAGCTAATAACAGAAGCAAACCAAAGTAAAAATATATATATGTATATATATATATATATATATATATGTATAAAAAGAAAAACAGAAAAACATACTAAACACAATAATAAAAATGTAGAGCACGTACATGCTCAAGTTTATGTGACTTGTGCACCTTTGTTCACCTGCTCAGTTCAGTTCAAATGTGAGGAAAAGTTAACAGTTAACAACGTGGTTAAAATAACAATAGCAAAAACAAAACGTGAAAAATATATAGGAAAAAAAATCCAGGGCTCATCTAAAGTATACAACAACAAGAATTGCTTACGGATATGCTAGCCAATGGAGCAATTTTCTGCAATTACCATACACGCCATTTTCGGGCCAGTGATAAGCTTAAACGACTTACAAAAGAAAAGTGGAAAAAAAGAAAAAACAAAAAAGTATAATGAAAGTGTGAGGTTGCATACATGGTGTATGTACCATATATATATATATATAGTATATATATATAATAATGCATCACATATGGCAAAACAATAAAAATGAATGTACATATTAAAGACCATTAGGCTCATATAGACAAGTTAAGTGGCTGCTGCTCTTGCTATTTTTGCACAAAAAGACATCAGGGTAATGAATATATGTATGAATGTTGCGATGTCTGCAGCAACAGCCTTTGCCAAAGAAGTCATTAACGCTATGTTATCTTTTTTGCATTTTTTTTTCTTTTTTTTTTTTGTTTTGCTATATAATGAATTTGCTGTATACAATGAATTTTCTGTACATATATATGTATATATATATATATAAAAATGCTGGTGGCGAAAACAATTCCACATTTTAAACACAGGCTGTGGTAAAAACACTACACTCGGGAAAATTTCAAATTGTTAACCACATGAAATTACAGGTACTTGAGAGAGTTGTTGTATGCTCGCCTGCCCTTTATCGTTTTATATGAAAATGTAGACGTACATACAAATAAACAGATATGTGTCTGTTTATTTTTACTAACACAACTAACTCTGCCGAGATGACTTTTGCTTTTAATGTTGAAATCAAGAGGGCACATGTGGGAGGGGGAGAAAAAGAGAGCAAAAGAGAAAACCCAGTGAAAATATGACTTAACTGTAGACGATTCTTAATTGTAGATTTTTTTTCTAATTTTTCCACTATGTAAATTAGAGAAGAATATAAAACATGTTGAAAAAATAAAACGTACATACATATATAAAATATATGTATATGTATATATAAAGTATATGTATATGTATATACAAAGCCAGACAAGTAATTGTAATTGTATTTTGAATAAAAACTACAACGACAAAAAAAAAGCGTATAGTTAAAAAAAAAAAAAGAAAAAAACAAATGAGATAAAAAACCTTGAGGTTTTGCTGTCTTCCCCAGTGTTTTGAAGTTTTTAACATTCAGCGTTGACAACTAAATTGGCCTTTAATGACTGTAAAAAAAAGTCTTCTATATATATATATATATATGAGTGCGTACGTATGCATGTAATAGAAAGGCACCTATAACCACTATTAACTTACTCTTTACAGGCTTTTTTCCAATTTAAAACAGCTTGTCAACGTTCACGGTATATTTATAGAAAACTTTTTGTTTTTTTTCTACTCCACAATATATGACGGTTTACACTCCATTACCATTACGATACGTGTATATATTAATTGTATATAATAATTGATCACAATGCTACCTACACATTGCACATAAAGAAATATTAAAACATGGACTTGGCAAAATTCGGGCAACTAACGTTCGCAGTTGCGGGAGAAATTACTAGCAGTAGGTCAAGTTCTATGAATATATCGTATAAGCGATAACAGGGAAGGATAGAAATACGAATGGCGTGAACGCACCGATAGACAAGGATCATCAAGGATGAAATTTGTAGTTAAGAGAGATATACGCACAGATGTATAAATACATATAATCGATCGTCAAGAATGACATTTGTAGATAGCAGATTGCAGATGCAATGGTATACAGTAAGCATTTAGTGTATTATCAACGAACTTCAACCTTGACGATCCAATTGAACTATGAAACGAGATGACGATATGACGACACTCTACTCGATTACTTATAATCTTATATTGATTCTTAATTATATTAAAATTATTAAAATTTCTCATTTCTATTTTTTGCACTTACGCCAAGAACGCCCCAATTAATGCATCGCTAACCATTAGTAAGTAATGCAAAGATGAATAGATGGATATCTTCTGTTATACGTGAGTATTTTAAATATTGGAAATTCTTGCAAACAAATTTTATGTGTGTATATGTTCTTATCAATGCACATAATTGAAAAAAAAAAAAAAAATTTTGCATAAAGAGAAAGCCTAAAAGTATTTGTTAAATAATAAAATAATAATATTTAAAACTGTGTACTCTATCGCACACGCAAATGTGCATTTAGTGAATAATTTAGAACGCAATTACTTTGACACACGCATGCTAAGCTCAAACACTCCAGTACAGATGTGCAGGCACAAATGTTAATCTCATTTAATAATAAATGTGTGTAAGTGTACACACATTGATAACAACATATTTTCTTTACAAATAACTCGAAAATGTATAGGTTCTTGCATGTACATGATGTCTTTCTTTCTCTCTCTCTCTCTCTCTCTCTCTCTCTGTCGCTCTCTCGTTCTCTCTACATATAGATATATAGATATTTATTTATATACATATATATATATATGCCTTACATATTATTTATGCATGAATTTTTACTCGAGTGTGCGGTAATGGGAGGCTCTGTTAACATATTCAGTTCTTATTTTAACTGCGATATTTGTGAATATATTTTTGTTTTATTCAGATAAGGCAAGCACACACGCACACACAAACAAATTTTACATACATCTATTTAGAAGTATTTACTAATGAAAATTTAATTACGAATGTCATTTTGTGGTTGATTAATTGAAATGGGGTTTCTTCGCAACTGATTGTGATTGACTGACCGAGGACAAGGAAGAGAGTTAGGTAATAGTGCGGCTTTTAGACTACCATCATCTTATAAGATTTCTCGAAACCGATTATTTCCACTAACTTTGCATGCTATGTAAAGCAAAGGCAAGAAGTATTTCAATTAATTTGATTAGTTTTCTAGCTACTGGTAGAGATCTGTTTATTAACTGGAAGTTTCTCTTCTTTTTTTTTCTTCTTGTTTCTTCGTAATTATGTTTATCTGCGAATGCAAAACTTTTCTCTTAATTTCGTGTGTTATTCAATAATTGAATTATATCAAAGAAACAACAAGCAAACGAATATATTTTCAGAGGAGAATGAAAGCCACATAGGGGTTTATTGGATTTGTGTCAAATCAATAAATTGGATAATGTATTCTTGATCAGCGCAAATATCGGAGTCGATTGATACGTGATGTGTATATACACGATTGTCCATTTTATTTGTTTATTTATTTATTTCTTTTTTTAGGTTTGTTGTCTGTCGGTCGGTCGGTCGGTCGGTCTACTGGCGTAAATTTCAAGTTTCACTTCATCATCATAACAATTGCAAATGTCTATGGAAATTATGAAAGAGTCACTTTGGAATTTCCGTAATGAATAGTAATTTTTTATCTGTGTGCATAAGGTCTGTACGTATGTCAACAATAGTGAACACTATTCACTTTAATGGAAATTATGCGGTTATACGTTAATCTGCCTAATGTTGTCAGCTTTAAATTGTAATTTAAATTATTTTAAAAAACGAAATTTTGTTTTCGTTTTATTTAACTTTTTTCTTTTATGGGAATCGTGACAATAAATTTATTAATAAAAACTTTTGACCTTCCTTTGTACTACTTACGTTTTCTTAAAAATTTTCCACCATTTGAAAAATATTTCTAAAATTTATTATTACCTTGCACATATTTTCATTTTCCCCTGCCTCTTGCCCTTCCCTTTCTTACTCCCCATGTCCTTTTCTTCCCGCTCCTTTTCCTCGAATGAAATTATGTGACTGTCTGTCATTTTGTCTACTTTACTATTAACATTGCATAACCTTCAAGTTATGTCTATCTTCTCAGTAAAAGACAGAGTTTGCTCGTATCTTTCACATAAAATACGTGAAACATAGTTGACATTCTTTAAATGATTTCATTGTACCAAACGAGCAATGGCATAAGCGGTAGAATTAATAGAAGCAGAAAAGGGCAGAGACCTTTCTCAAAGACGTACACGCACAAAAAACGAAAAATAATATATTGATCAATAAATTGTGGGACTACCATATACATATTCATTGTTATCAATGCTCGAACGATATCTGCTAAAATTGCATATAATTTCGATCATATATTTATGAATTACAGTGCGGCTCGACGGACACAAAAGGGTCACACATACGCGACACAAAACATCGAATTTGAAAACTTGAAAATTTGTTCACAGTGGAATACAAAAAAACCGCCTCGCACGGCAATAGCTACTAATGGTTAAACTGCATGAACTAAGATTCGAATTACCTTTCCATCCCTCGCAGTGACTATTATCTCAACCGAAAAATCAAGCGCATTTTAAAGATCTTCATACAGTTAGTTTTATAAAAAGACCTGGTAAGACGTTATAGATATATCGGGTTGTAGAAGAGAGATTATGCCGAATTGTGCAAAAAATAAAAAGTTTTTGTTTTCCTTATCAAGTCCCGGGAATTATTGATTTGTGCATTATTATGTGTAAGGGAAACTTGAAATTCTATTTTTCTTTTTAGTTTTTACAATGAATGAGCTTCATTTTCTTATTATTCCCTATGGGGAACGGAAGAGGGCAGGACTATAATGCTGTAGTTGGTGAGTTGCAATTCAAAGACGAAAAATGAAAAACACAATTGTACCACTTTAAGACAATTGTCAAAAGTTTACGGAAATTTCCTACTAATCCCCCCCCTCCCACGAAAGCTATTGCGTTGTTGGAAAGAACAAAAGTAACAAAACTCAACTCTACTCTACTCTCTATGAAAATATTGTTATCATTCCATTGGTATGAACGTTTATATGACTTGCGATAATTCACTGACACCATAATAGCGCGTTGTCGTTTTCTACATAACTGTATGACTGTTGTTTTTTATTATGTTTATGTTTTTTTTTTTTTATTTATTTTCATTTTCATTTCTTCTTATTTATTTATTTATTTATTTTTATTTTTTCATTTTTTTTTTTTTTTTTTCATTTTTTTTTTTTTTTTTTCATTTTTTTTTTTTTTTTTTCATTTTTTTTTTTTTTTTTGCATTCTTATACGATTTTCAGTGAACATTTATTTCTCTCGCGTTCTCGTATAATAATCCTTTGGGCCCCTTGATATGCAGCGAGGTATATGCATATTATTATGGGTGGGCTTGTGTGCTTTATATGAAAGAAAGTGTATTTGCAATGAGAATATTTGACATTTGTCAGCGCATTTCGCATTTCAAGTGTCGCGCGAAGTGATGAGACTGAATTGCAAGTGGCAACATTGTTTGCCTGACTGTTTTCGCAAGAGTTTGCTGTTTCCGTTGCTGGTACGTTTTGCTAGGGGTTAAGTAAAGTAAATTAACTATTAGTCTCGTAAGTAGGCAAAAGCTTAGACTAAAACATTCCTCTTTACCCAACTCAAACTAATTGTTAATTAGTGTCAATGGCAGTAAAAGCAGTTAAGTGTAGAATGAGAAAGAGAAAGAAAATGGATATGAATAAGTTTAAGTATAAGTATAAGAATAAGAATAAGACTAAGAATAAGAATAAGCATAAGAGCAAGAATGAGAAAACGATATAAGAAGAGAGATGATGTGCTTTTAGGCTTAACACAATTTCTTAGATTGTTTAAGCACACGATTTCGTAATTACCGCCACCGCAATACTAACAGCAAAACGCAATGTTTGTTAAATATATTTCACACAAAGTATTCTTCTGTCTTACTTCGTCTATTTCGTTTTTCGTTAGTGTGTACTTTGTTTCTATTTAACTAAAATATGGGTGTTTTCTCTTTTTGTTTCTTTACTTTGCCGGAAACCGAGCGTCAAAAGTTTTCTTATGCCTCGTGGAATTGAAGTGTTAATTAATATTGAAGAGGGTAAAAGTTTTTGACTTCTCTCTCTCTCAGTCCCTTTTCCCATAGTTGGCATTGTAATGAGGAAAACAAAGGCAAGCCAAAAATTTCTAAAGAAAAGGTTTACAGGCTTATTTTGAAGGATTTAAAAAAATTATTTTTCTATTCTCTTAAATAAATTTTTGTATTAAATTTGAAAAGTGAGTCGCTTATCGTTAGTCCCTAGCGTTATTATTACTATTTATATATTTATTTAGTTAATTATTTATTTCTTTCTTTTTCTTTTGCTTAACAAGGACAGGTAAACAGTGTTTTCTCGTTACCTCTTTTTAGTGCTATTGTCATAGATGCGGATCATAAAAGCTGAAGTTGAAGTAAATGCAAGTAACGGAGGCGAGTAAAACGAAGTATAAGAAATAGAAAAGCAAGCATATATTTTCAATAAACTTAAGTAGTGTCGTGTCAGGGATAATGGCAATGGTTGTACAGTAACCATTTTCCCCAATATTCGCTCAGAAAGAAGGATGACGGTAATACTGAGGACATGAGAGAAAGGCATTTTCTTTTCTAAGATCGGAAAACAATATTCATTTGAAAATTAAAGGTGAAGTAAAAGTAGAAGACAACTATGAAGTGCGAAGCATACGGTTAAGAGAAAATAAGTAAATGAGAAAACACACAAGCGCTAAGACAAAGATGATCTGATAGCTTATACAAGCAATTTCCAAACATGGAACCGCAAACAACCTTTCACACGATTTCATACGTCAGAGTTTTTTTTATTAAGATCATCTCTTACTCTACTTTATTTCAATAGCTTAGCCGAGTAGCTCATGTCTTGTTTATCGAATAAGATTGATGACTAGACAAGCATGACTGATATGAGTGGATGCGCATAGGGTATTTTTAATGTCTACGATGTTTGAAATGTTGCACTTTTCCCTTCAAATCATACCTCGCAGATAAGGTGTTCTTCTAATTTATCTGAACACTTTTTGCATTTTCAAGGGAGGAAATTTATACGTAGCAGATTTGAAAGATTTTAATTTAAGTGCAAACAAGTGCAAAGATGAACGAGAAATTTTTGAAAAGAATTTTTTAGATTCTCTTTGGGACAAGGAAGTTTAGTTACATTGCGAATTCCCGGGGTTGTCGTGGCCCCCGCTTTAAAACATGCATGCATCAGAGGCGAGAAAATTGCTACAAGTCGAAGTAAGAAAGGCCTTGCCTGCACCTCCTATCCTATGCCACCGCATTTAATACAGTTCTTTATTTATTTTCACGACAGAATAATTGCAACTTGTGTCTACGCAAAGGTCCTTATATTGTAGTGGGTCAATAGCTTTGCCATCATGAAGATCTTCATAAGTGTTAGGTTTTAAAACGTTGATCTATGTAGGTCCAAGTGTTGTGGAGTTTATTCTTATATTAAGAAAACCAAAAGTTAACGGCAGATGATTTTAAAAAATCGGTCTATTCGATCTAAATTTCTCTCCGAAATGATATCAGTCCGCGAAGTTTATCGAGAAATTTTGAGAATTGCAAATTCTTTCACATAATCACTTTTTCGAAATAAGGCGTTGTGTGGGAAGTGATCACAAAAATTATGCGAGGGCTAGTGGTTAGTTAACATGGATAGATAGGTAGGTATTAAACGAATGAATCGAGAAATTTTGATTTCATCAAAAGTCAATAGATTTTTAGACTGACTGCCTGCCCAATGTAATAGTTGGTCTTGATCACTGATAGCAAATCGGTTTGTCGTCGTTTGGCCAAATTATTAAATTTACAATTTATTTTTATATGACGTACAAATGCGTTAAATTCAATTAAAATTTGTTTTGTAAATTATTTAAAAAAAAAAAAAAAAAAAAAAATTTACTGTTTTAATATTCACATTATGGACTTTGATACAGAAGGGATTTTCTTCCTTTCGCGTCCTCGAAAGAGAAATTTAATAAATTTCTTTTAAATCGTATTACGTTCGTATTGCTTAAGTAAGCTTTCGACACGTTTGTTTGGTTTACGAATGCGGGTTGCTGTTCGTATGCTAGTGTGACGCAGTGCCGCATTTTGTAAGGTCGCCTTTAGGTCGGGGAGCCTTTAAATGTTAGTACTTGTTGGCACTTTTGGTTTTTGCCTTATAGGCTTAACGTTACATATCGTTTAATTTTATTTTATTACAATTCGCATTACTTGTTTTACATGGCCATTGCAACGTTGCAGCCGTCGAACACACTTGACACAGCATCGTCTTCGTTACTGCTGCTGCTGCACGTTTTCAAGTCTGTAAATGTACAGAATTAATAAAAAAAAGAATTTTTTTTGGTTAAAAATATCAACTGATTTCTTGGAGATATGCGATGATATTTACTTTGGCATACACGAACACAACAAAAACTCAAACACTACACTACAGCACACTTATATAACTATTTTTTTATTTTTCTTTTTTTCTTATTTTAATTTAATTGCGTGAGCGTAGAACACACGAGATAATGAGAAACGGCAGTTTCGCTATTTTACTTTTTAAGCCAATTACTATTTAAAATAAATTCAAGTGAATTTTGTTGAAAAAAAAAAAAAAAAAAAAACAGAAGAAAAACAGAAACCTTTACGTTTACATATATTGAAATATGAAATAACAAGAACAACATACAAGTGTTTTTCAATAAGAGTGATACGATTTCTTTTCTAAAGACAAACACTAAAAAAAAAATGATTGACGAGAGAAGCAAAAATGCTACATTTACTTTAAAGTCTGTATATATTCGATATAATTAAATTTGAAATAAAATGACATTAAAATAGCCACCGTTAGCCTCTTTCAAGTAAGCGAATCCGATGAGTCCAATTTTGCCTATATAAAATCTGGTTTATTTTTGTAGACTAATGGTTTCAAGTAATCGCACAAACAGTAGTTGAAAGTTGACGCAGCCCCTTGGAGGCTATTCAATATCCGAATTACTTGAGTTTATTTTATCTCATCAAACTTATCACGTATCACGTAATCGTAATCGTAAATCGTTTATCTAACATGCTCGGATTCGTTACCCTCTCGGCTTGTTGACGAAAGATGTTGCGCAGATGGATAAGCGTCTTTCAATTCAGATCACAAAAAACCAGATCGAAATCAATCTCGTTAAAGATGACACAAACAAGCCAACAAACTTTCACATCAAAAGCATAAATTTTGCTTATTAACTTCGATCGACTTCTTAAAAAAATGATGAAATTGTTCCCCAGACCAAGTCAACGCAATCGCCACAATCTATATCAATGATTTTAATTCTTAAGTGTATACGATTCGTTTAAATATCGACCAATTTGAAATGATCACAAGCGCTGGAAGTCGTGGAGTCGATAAATTTCGATTTTGCCTGAATTTTAGCAATACGCATATCCCTCTCCTGCGTTGTTTATTAATGGGCATCGCGTAAAGAAAAGTAACCCCCGAAATTAGGAAATGTTGCATGAAAAGTTGCATTGTGTCATTAAAAAAATTTGAATAATTTCCGAACGATTTTGCTGATCTGCTGAAGAAATCGTATCACCATTTTTGAAACAAAAAAAAAAAAAACCCGTTAAAACAGTTGTAATAATTTTTGTTTTATTATTATAGTATTGTAATATTATATAACGCATGGTAAGCTCCAAAGTTTACGGTATCGTATAAAAGAACTAAAATATTTATGTTTATAAAAAGATAACAAGCACAACATCAAACTGTAAAATATATGAAAAGCTAATTAAACACATAAAAGATTTGTTAAATACAATTTTTGGTAAATTTGATTGATCGAAAGAGATATTGGAGAACATATATAAAGTCAAATTTGTTGAATGAAAATAATTTTGGTGTCTTGAAAGGCGTAAATCGCTTTCGTTGAAAGGCATGTAAGGCATTTAAAGGCGACGCGACGCACGATGAATATTCGAATATTTGAAAATATACTGCTGGTATGCTTTTAGAAAATCAAAATTTTGAAAAACATTTCATTCAAGCGGGTTACGCTTATCTCTCATTCGATACGTTTTAAGCGGCTGAGATACGCAACGACTGGCAAAAGTAACTCAAATTTTAATTCTTGCCGCTGTCAAGGTTAGTAAGTTTACTAGCGAACACAATTCATTTTGGAACTTTTTCAAGTCGGTTAGCATAAACCGACCGAATGATAGCGATATATGATTGAATTTATGCATATAGCAAGAAGTCACGACTTTACAACTTTGTTAAGTTTGCGCAAATGTTCTCTCGAGCAATAAATGTATGAGGCTCTGCACAAGTCAATCGACATCAGTAACGCTGGCAACCGAAATAAGCGCAATAAAAATATCATAAATCGTTTTCGCTGTTGTTTATGCAACGCTCCGCGTTCGACTTATAGACATTTTATAAACTTGCGATGCTGTTTTCTTTCTTTTGTATCTCTTTGTACTTTTTTCTTGTATCTTCCCAAGACCGAAGCACGAAAATATGCATAGATACACATTTTTCTTTTCAGCATATATTAAAATTTCGTACACATACTACAATATTATGAATCCGTATAGTTTTTCTCTTTTTCCAATTAGCACACATTTCATCTTTCAGTTCGTTGTTCGTTTGTTTCGGATAAGCGATAAAACATAAGCTCGAGTGAATCGTGGTTTTGCGGGGATATCAATAATTTCGTCAGTTCTTAATCATATTTTTATTCTTCTTAATTGCTGTAAAAGTCTGTATGTCCATTTATGCATGTACATCCGTCAATCTATACATGCGTCTGCCCGTTTCTGCCTGATATGCTTGTACACACCCGAATGGAGGAGAAACGTTGAAATGTAGTAAATGGTTCTAATTGATTTTCCTACACCAAATGCACAAAAGGGATTGATTGATCCCCAGCCCCAGAAAGCGGTCACAATTTGCACTCTCCAGCAAATAATTTAAAGTTTACTAACTTGATACAAATATCAATCGTTGCTGTATTATTTTACCGTAGGTAAGTGGACTTCGTATGCGAACAAATGATTGTAATCATTTTTAGAGAAAACCTAATTCTAACCCCTTCTTAAGCAATAGAGTACACACACCTTTCTACATCGACCGCCGAACGATGGCCATTTCCTTATTTAATCAAAACGTCTACAACATAAACGAAAAAAGCTCCAGCGTCTCTCTAAAGTATAAATACTCTTGACCCGTAATGTCTGTGGTAAATATTCTCCTTACCGTAAAGATTAACATATCGGCTTCGGATTGCACAAAAACCTTGAAAGCCCTAACACGAAAGCTTGTTTGGAAAATGCGGTTGAAGGACCCGGCTACACAAGCGCATAAACACGGAATACGTGTTTTTTCGAAAGCAAAACATATTTGGATCATTACCCATCACTCCACGATACTACCTCAGGTACTTTGTTAAAAATTTCCACATACATTCCGTAGATGAGCCTGGAGTTCCTATAATAGCTCATGCAAAAAAAAAAACAAAAAAATGAAAAAATCTCCACCTATCGCCCAAGAATACATTACTTTCACCTCCTTTGAGTTGTTATTTTTAGATTAGGAAGTATTGCCCATAAGAGATTCAGTCACACTCGAATATAATTTTTCTTCTTTTCTTTCTTTTACTTTTGCGGAGTTACAAAGATGAATGCAATATAGCCAGATTTAAATTTAATTAAAGTAAGGAGTTCTTTGGGAAAAAGGGGATTCTTCTTTATTGTCTTAATTGATGCTTGCGATGTAAAGTGGATCTCGAATAAGTATTCTTCTTGAACTATCGTGCTTTCTCCCCAAAACGACCTCCCGCAATACACTGACAGTTTTCTTTAGAAAATGTCTTCGTTTGTTTAAAAGCATTTCCAAATGAAATTTTCGTAGCGCAGCTTTATTGACACGTCCGTTGAGTTGAGATGAGACTGCGACCGACCAGTCTACACATTTTATATTAATAAAAGGCTCCTGTTTTACGATCGAAAATTTCAAAATCAATATTTCAAAAAAAACCCCATGTATGACGCTACACGTAAAAGTGTAAATTAAACGATTTTTCTTTTTTTTTTTTTAATTTAAATTCCGAGCAGTTACACCACGTGCTGCGGTCTGCTGCTTCTTGATCCTAAGATGTTCCTAAAGAATGACTGGGGTGTTGCCATTTCTCCATATTTTTGCAAAATAACGTTTTTTTTTTTTTTTTTTAATACTCGAATGTACCCCCCAATTATTATTACTTTACCATATTCCTTTGCCTAAAAACCTATTTTCTTTGCTCCGCTCTTGGAATGTTACCCCTTAACCTAGATTGCGAATATTTCATATTAGCGGGAAAATATGGCGAATATTCGACATACTTAAGCTTATTTCTCGGATAAGAATGAAGATAGTTTTCAGTTTGTATATCCATGAGAAGTTTGATCTCAATGATTGTTTGAAAGATAATTGAAATTGAGAAGAACTAAGAAGAAGAACTAAAGGTTTTTCATATGTTTTAATGCATTTATGCGAAAAATGACCCATAGGTTCTATACAGGATATAAAAGATATGGTTATTCGCGTTATTCGCGCTATTCGCGAGGCGATTTCTAAGCATTTAAAAACAATTAAAAATCGCATAAAAGTGCAAAAAATCGTATGAAAATGCATATATTTATATTAATGAGATTGTATTCGAGTACAAGTGTACCTAACTGCAAGCCCGAGTAGCAAGCACACCACGTCGATAAGTCTCCAAGGGGATTGTATTTAGATAAAATTCGTATAAAATTTTGTTTCATTTTCAAACAATTCTGCACACTTCAGTAAGCGAATGCACTCACTCGTCTCTCGTCTCTCGTCGCTCGTTAGTCGTTTAAGTTTTTGTTTTTCTTTTTTTTTCTTTTCTTTTCTTTTTTTTTTCTTTAATTTTTAACGCTTTACATAACATAAATATCTTCGTTTACTTTAACGGCTCCCTCCCATTTCTCTGTTTTTCTTATGAATCATATTGAATTCTGCTTCGTTTTTTTCTTTTCTTGTTAGACTTAACACTTGTCATATACAATACGTGCTTCATTTTATTTTAAGCTTTGTCGCTTTTTCACGCTATTTTATTGTATATGTGGGTTGCGGTATAAATGTATAAGTGTTTTATGTATTTTAATTTAATTTTTGTGGCTTATGTGTGGGTGCAGTACTTCTATGTAAGCCAAACGTTGTTAATTGAACTATATAGCTAAATATTGATGTTGTGTATAAAATGCCAACACATTCTCATCACCCGCACCCTGTACCTATACTGAATATATATTCAGTATGGTTCAGCCAGTCAGGATCTCTTCTTTTATTACTTTACACTATTGACATGTTGTTGCCTTGAGTTGAGTTGTGGTTTCCCGTTACGTTGAACTATTGGCATGTTCTCAACAAAGTAAGCGGTTTCACAGACAAAGTATGCATTGGGGTGTGACGTCTTTGCATGTGCAAATGTATATGTATAAGCATTTCATTTGTGTGTCGTCGCAATTTTAACGTGAATTGTTTAAGGAATTTGTTGCTTTGATGTTATGTATGTTGGCAACAGCAACTTGTTATAGCAAAATAATTTAAAGAACAAAAGCGACAATAACAGTAAAATAGACAATATCAAGCATCAAGATTTCTGTAACGGAAAATAGTAAACTCATATAACACACATCCACATCGACGTGCACGTGCACGTACACATGCATATACACGTGAACATGCACAAGCCCACCATGCACAGGCACAGGCACAGGCACAGGCACAGGCACAAGCAAACTTCCAGTATTTTCGTCGAGTTCATTAAATGTATGAAATTCGCGTCCTTCTCGTCTCGTGTTGATCAATTTCGATTTTGTATGTTTTAAGTTTTTTCTATATTCACTTTTTTATTTATTTATTTATTTTTTTTGCTCGTTTATTATACTTTAGTGTACGTATGGGAAGAGGAGGTAATTCAATATCTTAAGACCCTCTCCTTCATTCATCCCCCGCTACTGTAGATGAAAAGACAAAACGTAACGTCGAAAAGGAAAAAAAGAGAAAGATACAGAAACCAAATCACTCACTCAGTAACGTGACTAAGCTGTGAAGCAAACAGATAGAGGGAATGAACGAGAAAGAAAGAAAGAAATAAAGAAAGAAAGGAAATGAGAGAGAAAGAGAGGGAGAACGACCGAGAGCGAGAGAGAAAGGGAGTAAGAGAGCGAGAAAGAAAGAAGACGAGTGAACGATGATGATAGGAAAGGTAAAAGCAAGACAGAGAGCCACACATCAGCATTAAAAACAATATGAACCTCAATTCAACCATACAGTGGATTTGTATGTGGGCGAGTGTAGATACGTACTCACGCGTTGTGGGTTAGGGTAAGCGCGGGCACCTAATGTTACATCATGTCGGTTTCATTTAGATGAGATGTGGTGTGCTACGTTATGTGGTTGTGTGAGTTTTTTTGTTATTATTATTGTTGTTGTTGTTGTTGTTATTGTTGTTGCCGCTGTTGCTTGGCTTATATAAGCATTGGTTTTATTTTACATTCATCATTATTTTCTGTTATTGCAGCTTAACGAGTTTATTGTCCTGTTACATAGTATTTAGTTGCGAAAAACATTGAGTTTACAAAGGAATACACTCCCAGCTCCGTATTTATATACGAACATGCATACATAGATTTATATATATATTTACATATGCATATATATTTATATATTTAGTCATATAACTCATTCGAATTCACAACCGACGAACCAATCTGACAGACTGACAGACTGACAGACTGATAGACCGACATTCTCACCGACGCTCCGATCGTAAATTCACTCATTCCTATATATGTTTCCATTTCCACCGGTTATTGTTCCAGGATGAAAAGCAACAGTTTTGTTTAGGTTGTAATCGTTACAATTATTGTTGAAATTTTTATTTATAACGCGCATCATACAAAAATCTTATATTTCGTGCATGTGTGTGTGCATACTTACGTAGACATCACACGATACGTTCTAAATATAACAATAATAACAACGACAACAACGACAACAACAACAACAATAATAATAATAATAATAGGGTTGAGCGTTTTTATGTTACATGATGGGTGAACTGAGCCTGAGGAGGGAGGGTAAGTATTCTGTTGTTGATGGTTTGTAAAGTGTAGATAGATACGTTTGTATATGAAAAATTTAACAAAAGGAATATTTTATTGAAATATTTGCTTTTATTGTAATTTATTTGCAATTGTAAATGAAATTTAATAAAGGACAACGTATACGTACACAAAATTTATTGTAACGCACAGCAACAGTATGAATAGTGGCGCAACAGAACGCAATAATCTTTAGAAATTGTAATTTCATATAAAAAATGAAAACTAATTTACGTTTATATTCATATACACATATAGTTTCAATATATATGTGTATATATAAGCAGCAAGAGCAGCATTGATTAATGGGTTAAGGGAAAGCTTTAAAGCTTTTATAACTCGATTAAAATTAAAAATTTCTAAATATTTACATCAAATACGAAAGTTTACGAAAAGGAAAATTTATTGTCTTTATGAAGGAAAGAGAAAGGACTGAGTATTCATAGCTTGTTAAGTGTTTCCGCTTTCGTAGGCAAAGTATTCTTGGTTGCCCGCAAAAACAAAACAAAAAATCTCTTTTCCGATTTTTTGTTCATAGCGAGCGAGTAGCGAAAACTTTATTATTAAATTTTTATTTATTGCAGTTCGTTCGAAATGTGATTTCGTGTCTGTTTTTATTTGCTGATAAATAACTTTTAATGAAATGTTTTAGGTCCGTATGACAGTTTGTTGTTCACTCCCACAAATGTATACATTTATTATATTTAATTTCCACGTTTCGCTATGTATTTGCATTTAATTTGTATGACATGTCTTTTGTTCTCTTGTACCTATCCTGGAGTAGTTTATTGGTATATTTTTGTTTTACAGCTGTAAGAAATCGAAAAAGAAAGCGATGCCGTATTTAGTTTTTTTGATATCATTGTCGGATCTGTCAAGCACATAACACAATGAAATTTGGCTTTAATATTACGGCTATGCAGAAGAAGTTGTTGCGTTATTCCTGCACGAAACTTTCATATGTAAAATGTGCCAACATGGTTCGGAGTATGAGGTTATATTCGATCTGAGTGCACTCAATGTGAAATCAGAGTCCAGTGTACAGAGTAACAGTCACTCACCAGAGATCAGAGTGAGGATCTTTGAGAATTTCGTAAACTATTTTCCACACATCTTTAGTTCTTCATATCCCTTTGTGGGCATGTGCCGTGCTTTTCCTTTCTCCGAAATTAAATTATGAATAATAGTTAAATACCTCACGTGCAACACGATATACATTTTCTTAAAATTTAGCACAAGTCGACACCTCCCCTAATAAACATCTCTCTAGGCGGATGTGTCCATACAATTAGATATTTCGCTATAAACATATGTGTAGACTTTGTTGTAAACTTTTAGCCATCTACACCTGCATCTCATTTGGGTTTGATTTCTTTATTTCAATGTAAAATTCAAAAGTGGATTTTGTTTCGTCGCCCTCAACCTAAGGAAATAAAATGTAATTAAAGAGAAAAGCTGAAGTATTTTCGAAAATATTTCGGATTTCGGACCTCAACGAGTCAGCTTAGATATTACTCATCGGCTATTTCTCAATGAGTAGTAATTTTTAAGTGAAAAGTACAAAATGTTAGTTGAGTTAGATATGCTGTCTTCATAGAGCATTGTGTTCAGAAGGTATGAACGTTTTCCCTTTTGCATTTTATGCATTTTGATTCATTACCGAAAGCAACTTTCCAAGTCTTTGGCGACGCTTTTTAACCATCAACTGTTTGTTATGCACGTATTTGTTTTCTTCCATATGTGACAAAAATTGACTAGAACGAAGCATAACTATAACTATAATCTGATTTCTATAGCGTTAATGAATGTTTGCTTTTGTTTTTTTTTCTATGAAAATATGAATGCTTTATACCATTCATTTATCTGTCTATTCCTTAGAACCATTCCCTAGAAACGATTTTTTTGCAAAATTTTCGCTTACATGGGACAGCAAATGGTTTCTCATCACTTCAGAGCAGCGAAAATAATTTAGACGATAACTTTTATTCATGCGCCTGAGATTGAATGTAGAAATATTTCTTATTACTATGTACCGCATATGTTACATCTCATGCGCGCGAATAATTTTGGAAAATTAACCGAGTTTAGGCGACGACGACAAAATTGGAAAGTATAGTGGGCAACGAAGTGATTGTTATGACCACGGGACATGGTTCTTCACAGGAAATGAGATATTTTTCTGTGAAGGATGATTATAAAAGGTGGCAGTTATGGTAATCTTATCCTTTGATCGAGTGAGAAAGTTTCATCTCTGCTCATTTTAAATGATTTTTTTTTTTTTTTTTGCTAAGCTTATTTACTTATATTCGTTTTTATTTTAAAATTCCAATCAAGTTTAACATTAACTTCTAATTATTATTTATAATAATTATCGTGTTCGTACGTTTTTCTTGCCTTTGCAATATATTTTCATATTACCCACATTATATAAGTTAATACAGAATTTATCGCCGCCCTAAATAAAAATTACTTGACAGGTATTAACTTTATATCGTCTGTTTTTGTTCGTTGCACAGCATTGCTACTCTTAGTTAAGCCAACCAATCATCAGCCCTTTCTCTGTAACTCCTATTTAACCGAACAGGTAGTGAGTGGAGTTTTTATATGATTTTACTAAGAGAAATGATAAAAACACATTTTGTGAAATATATTACAGTGAGTGTGGTATATAGCCTCGTGTGTGAAATAGTCACGTGCTAGTCTAGGACGCGTGTGAGCAATGCCAGTTGAAAGATTATTGCATTTAGCCGGTGTACCCTTCTAACCGTCAACAACGAACTGGTCTTACAACCGTATGTACATATATATACGTACTTCTGTCACTATGACTATGACTATGACTATGACTACGAGAATCCAGTAACATCAACCTCAACCCGTAAAATAACACATGCGCTGTCTGCCAGGTAAGTAATAGTGTTGCAACGTGCTTGCCACATTTTATTGCCAGCAGACCCTGTTGGTTTTCTTTATAGACTCATTCAGTGTTAATGATAAAGGGGTTTGGTTTCTATGCACTATTTGATTGTATAATTCAACTATTTCTACAAATACATTTACGCAGTTACTATGTTATGTAGTAGTTGTATGTGTGTGTGTGTGTGTATATGTGTGTATAGATGGTGGTCGTAACCACTACTGCTGCTATTGCTATATAAAGTTACTTAAAGAAGTACGAATGCAGGTAAACATAGTACAGATTGTAGAGTACAGATCGAAAACCCGCGAATTTTACTTATTACGAATCCTTTCATATTGCATTTGACTTAAATTACATACGCGCATATTTCAGTACACGTTTCTACGTGTCATGTTACCGCTTTTTTCCGCCCGTGATGCCCCTATCTTTTTTAAAGATGTGTACCATCATCGTCATAATGTTGTTGATATTTTGTGTAAATTTTATAAAATTATTCTTCTTTTCTTTAAAAATTACTCTAATATTTTCCTGGCGTTTGTGTGTTGCGTTCCCTCTCTACCTTCTCTTTTTATTTCCTGGTGCTTTTTATATAACCTTTTACTTAACTTTTTGCTGACGTCTGATTGAATTGGATTCAAGTTGTATGTGTTAATTTATGTTCACCCAGTTAAACTCTACTGAATGTAACTTTGCGTAGACGAGATGAAGAATATGGAGAAGTTAAAA
Organism: Glossina pallidipes; assembly: GCA_000688715.1. Classification (NCBI taxonomy): domain Eukaryota; kingdom Metazoa; phylum Arthropoda; class Insecta; order Diptera; family Glossinidae; genus Glossina; species Glossina pallidipes. The sequence goes on along the minus strand of KK499772.1, from coordinate 577,380 downwards.
TACAAATGTTTTACGTTTGGTTTTTGTGGCTATGAAACCAATTTATTTACTCTTGTGCATTTTCTTTTCTTATATATATATATATATATATATATATATGTACATGCGTATATATATTTATGAGTAGAGTTTTCCACACTCTAGTATATAGAAATAATTTTATAAGATGAAAACGTATTTTATAGAAAATTTTTGTGGCAAACGTTGATTTTATAAATATATATGTATATCTGCATTTGTATGCTGCTGCTAGTATAATACATCAACGTTATGTTTACTTATATAAGATGAATTTTCTAAAAACTTATTAAGTAACTTGAGGCTAAACTATGGTAAAAAGTTAGATCTTTCCCTGATTGCATATTGTTTGTTAGTAAAAAAAAAAAATAAAAAATAAAAATAAAAAAAACAAAGAAAAACATTGCAAGAAAATAATTTAAGCTTATAAACAATTGTGCTTTGCTTCGTTCCGGTTTTTTTTTTTTTTTTTTCATTTATTCGTTTTGCAGAATTTTAATTAAAAACTCCTGTAAATATGCTAAGCAGTTGTATTCCAAGGTAAACTTAAAAGTGTTCAATGTGTAAGACATATATTATATAATTTTATATTATAGTTGAGTATCGGTAATTTTCAAAAAAAATAATGCATATATATATACATATATATAATATATTATAATAAAACTTAATTTGCCTTTGAATTTAAAAATTTTGATACATTGTTGAGCATTATTTACTTCACTGTTCGGGCTAAGATAATTGGCTTAATGTCCTGCGAACGGCAAGTTCCAACCCACGATAAGCAAAGAGAAACAAAAATGTGTAATGAATTACCTGCATTTTTTTTTTCGACCTTTTAGTTTTGGGAAAAACAAATCGGTCGAGAAGTTTCGGGACTGACATGTGAGAATAGCCAGCCTTCTCTAAGAAACGGACACACGTTATTTTCAGACCCCACTAATCTTAGGTAATCGTAGGTAAGTTATCGATTTTCATTGCCTTGACTGACGCTACTTTTTTTTTCTTAATGCACGGAAGTGAAAAACTATTTCTTCAAGTTGGGAAAACAAAATCACCATTGGCTTGCATAAAAAAAAACAAAAAAAAAAAAGAAGAAAAATGCACCACCACTTTAGAAGGCGGTTACGCCGGAAAACCCCCAAAAAGATTTCAATTTGCTCTGTTTTTCTCTAAGACGATTTTCTGGGTAAAAAAATTGATTTATTTTTTTCTTTCCAAATTCAAATAAAATTTCTAAAAACACTGCTCTAAAAAATTCCAAGAAAAAACCATAAAGTTTGTAAATTTTTATTACTTTAACTGAGGATGTTTCCGTAGGAGTTTAAATGTCATTTATATGGCAAATGACTGTACGCGCCCCTTTCGTATTATTGCAAAAACAAGCACATAGTTTTGAGAACTCATTTTAGTATTTGTCGGACATATACGTTGAATTTATTATCTCTATAAAAAAGTTTGCAAATATAATCTGAAAAAGAAACAATCCGCAAACTCATTAAAACTTAAAAATTATTTTATAGCTATTTTGGCAAAATATTTTCTTACACCTACACCATAAGCCGCATGTTATAGTTGTTAAATATACGCAAAAAAAAATCAAATTCTACACTCTAGATCTTCCTTCAAGCACCTATTTTCGTGTAGTGGAGTTAGTGAAATTAATTCGACAATATGTGTACTACTGTTTGTAGGTCTAAGGAAATAGCGACGAAGATCTGAAAAGTTTGTATAGAAAAACAACTTTACTCTTTTTATTTCTTTCTATGAAAAAATTAAGTGCGATAGTCATAACAAGTAAAAATTCTATAGTGGGACACGATTTACCGTGAAACACGCTATACTAGTTTGCTTAATGTACTTACTCATATAACGACTTTTCAAAATAAGGTGTTATAGAGCAGGTGGATGGAAAAGTAGTCCGATCGGAACTGCTTTCAACAGCACTCGTCCTTGGGCCAAAACATGTCGGTGCACAAAATTTCATCAAAATACCCGAAACATTGGGCACAAGAAAGCGAGAAATGTGGATGGTCAGATGGACAGAAAAGCTTAGATAGGTTCAGAAAATGATGATGAATTGGTGGGTATTATAAAAAAAGCTGTGCCTATCGTAAGTGCTTGTGAATGGCGCCTAAGCCCGCATTAACTTACTACACCCTTGTCCGTGAAAGCTTTAGATAGACTGCGCCAATTTTTTGAAATCTTTCTCATATAACCGTTCCCTCGCAAACTGCATATTTATATACTAATAGGGTCTAACGTTCAATACTTTGTGGTGAAAATTGATTCATAAAAGTAAAAGACATCAATTTAAGTGCACGGACATCTTCTTTTTAAATACTTCCGGATATAACGATTTTCAGGAAATGTAGCCCATTACATGCCAAAAACAACTAAGTGTTGTTGTTTCATGATAAAAATATGTTCATGATAGAAATTTGATATAAAAATTAAGTGGACCTCATTTAAACCACGTAAATCTATTTCTTGAACCGATATAGGATTTGTCATGAACAGTCAACTCTTCAGAAAGAGACTCTATATACTGAATATTTTATGATGAAAATTAGTCTCTAGTAACTATTGTGTAAAATGATTAACGATACGGAATTTGGATCACATAGATCTGTTTTTGAACCCTAACATATGTAATGGTTATCGTGAAAAGTAAAGCCTTATGTGGAGAGAGTGCATAATTTCTAGTTTTCTGTGAATAATGAAATTTTTGAAGAGTAAACTAACTTTGCTAAAACTGGATCACGGGATGTGATGTTTAGGGCATGCTCCAATATGCGGGCTTTCATGAAAAGTATGTCTGTGCATGCAAATATTTTGTATTTTTTGGTGTGTTATTACTAAAACGATTGAATTACGACTGTATTAGGCGCAGTGGTGTGGGGTATCTAATGGTCAGCCTTGCCCTTGCTTTATTATTACTATTATTATTATTATTATCATTATTATTATTATTATTATTATTATTATAATATGAATTTAGCCAGAGAATAAATTCTAAGACTAAAGTCTTAAAGAACTAGTATCTAAGGCTTTCGTCTTTATTTTTATTAATATTATTATAATTATTATTATTATTATTATTACTATTAAAAACTCTACCGCACTTGAACCCTCGACCACTGAATTGCTAGTCGAGACTCTTGCCTGCTCGACCATTCAGCCGGATCGTTTTTTTATATTTTTTATGAAAAATTTTAAAAAATGTAAAATCTGTTCATATAAAGATATTTGTAAAGCAGGTCTTCGTCTAGGAAGTGATTACAAAAACGATTTGATCTGAACCGTTTTCAATGATGCTTTTCCTTCCGTCTCTCAGAGAATTTCATCCAGATATCCTATAAATATCGATCGACTAGCTGCTCATAAAAATACATGGACAGATATCAGACGCATAGACTGCCCAAGTCGATTCAGAAAATGCTTCAAAATTGATTGGTATAATAAAAGATACATCTATTCGAAGTCCTTCTGCGCATTACATATACTTGTACATAGATGATGATACACTCTTACCGAAAGCTGCGTTGGGTGTAAAATAGATATATAAGGAAAGGAAAGAGGAAGAGAAGTTTATGTTTTCCTTTCTCATGTAATCAATTTTGCATTATTCTGTTTTATAATTTTATAAACTTTCTCGCCTACACAGTACCTTTTTATATCGTTTATATTCTGCTTGTAGTATAGAGCTTATTAAGTTAATGCGGTTGTCTGTAGTACCCAAAAAGGGTTAAGATAAACATATGTTTTATTATGACGATTGATTCGTAATCATTTCTTGGATCGATTTAAGTTTGTCGCCCTGTCTGCCCTTATATTTTTGTGCGCTCGACGAAGTTTGGTATATCGATGTAAGAAAAGATATTGGGTAAATAAAAAAATAGTAGATTGAGTAGATCTAAAAGTACAATAAACAATATTAGAAAAATTTTGTTAGAGTTCACTTCACGCATAATTCGGAGAATCCCACTTAAATGTGTTTATAATCGACATAATTTAACTGAATTATGAAAAATATAACGCGAAGTTGCTATGCATATTTATGAGGAGTGACAATGAAAAAATTCATAGACACCCAAAAGAGAAAAAATATTCATCAGAAAAATTCATTAAAAAAAGGCGTTAAAAAAGTTCATAGAATATTGAAAACTGTATTAAAGCGAAACAATTCGTGTAAGAAGGGATTTTTTCTTCTTAACTCCTGTTAAATCCAATTTCGTGTAAAAAAAGATTTTTTTTTTGACTCGTGTTAAATTGAATTTCATGTAAAAAAGTTCGTGTAAAAAGAGAATTGGGCTTAATTTGATATAAAAGTTAACTGCGCCAAATTCAGATCACATATCTGTATGTCAATATTAAGCTCCAACCCGGTTGTCTCCGTTTTTATACGATGGAATCCTTTGGCAGCAGAGTCTAAATTTAAAGACGAAAATAGGTGAAGAGTAGTTAAAATGAACTTAATTTTGTTAAATTTCGAACATGTCAGTTTACGTTATGAGCCCCCTCCCCAATAAAGAAAGACTTCACAAAGACAGCAAAGAAAGACTTCACCTGAAAACAAATTACATAAAATTTTTAGCATTTCATCACGAAAATAAATGAAGCACTTTTCTAAATAATCTATTGTAGAGCATTTATTGGTCGGCCTTATCTGACTATTTAACGTTTCTCACTGTTTACATTAAATCCTTTCAATTTTGCTCCTTGTTTGGCTTACTAGTATTTGCTTAACAATTTTGTCAAAAATTTGATTAATTCAGGCAGGCAGCACTATACTATAGTACATATTAAGAAAAATGATTACATTCTACGTTTAATTATCTTTGCTCTCGAGCACTACCAGCATAATGACAAATGCTTATGCTAAACGTGCTTAAAACGTTGTAAGGCCACGTTTAACTTTCCTATGAATAACGCTTAGTTATGGGTATGTGTGCAAGTGTTTACGAATCTAGGTACGTATCATTCATGTGACATGCAAGCATGGCTCATATGATTATTAATGAGGCTTATAATACGATCCATAATATAATGAGGAGCCTATAGCATTTTGGTGTTACCTATGTCAGCATATCAACAAACGTTTTATACAATAAACTCTTCGTGGCAATAATTCCCCAATTGTTTCTATTACGATACAGGTTGTAATGTAAGTGCTACTCGCAAAGCGGTTCATATGAATAAAGAGGGGAGCGAGTGTAGATAAGTAAAAATGGGCGAATTTATTACCAAGCTGTATACATTTGTTTTAGACCAGAAAATTCAAGAAGAAAAAAAAAGTGAAGTACAACGTAACGTACGATGGAATCCGTTCTTATCAATAATAATTTGTAATAATTCAGTGTTACTCAAAAATAGATATATGCATAAAGAGATGCTCATTTTCACCTCTAGTATCATAAATCCTGTTGAGTTATTCATTAAGTAGTTTATGTATTGTTTTCTGTGTTAAAGTACTAAGTAGATAGTTTGCTAGCGTAACTCTTCAGAAGCATATGATTATTTATGTAAAATACCACCCAATTGATTCGTAGGATGACATATAAACGTAGGATAACTATTGACGAATCCATATGATTTTTAGATGCGACGAACCCTTCAAACGAAATGTATCAAAATTTCAGTTGATACTCCCTTTTGTAATTTACTCATGGGGAAGTATAACAATAAAAAATGCGAAAAAAGTTGCAATTAAGTTACGTTGCATAAATGTACTTCAAATAAACTCCAAAGGGCTAAGTAGTTCTTGAGCTTGAGCATATCAAAACTTCGAAAAGACTGTTAAACGCAAATTCGAGGCTGAGACTATATAATAAAGTATATCTCTACAATGCTATTACTAAGACAACATGATCCTATTGAATAGAATTATGGTGTACGGTTTGTTCCTTCAACGTAGCCAAATTCCGAAGAAGACAATCCGAAGTCTTGCTTATTATAACAAGTGCACCATGTACATGTACATAAGTAACATTAGCAGGGACTTAAATATTCCAGCCATAGCAGACGTAATTAAGGAAAGTGCCATCACATACATTACTAAGGTCCTAAGTCATCGGAATCTTGCCATCTTGCTTACGTAGCAACACGACCACTTAACTATCGCGTAGTCACCACAGGTTTAATAAATTGAAAGGTGAACTCAAGTAAGTTGATCTGCACTGGCAATCACTGCCCTGCATTGGCAAAAAAACATAATCGAATTATCAAAATTGCATGGGTGGCGGATGTCGTGCAGATATTGTCACTATTGACATTAAAACAATTGCAACTTGTGTAAATTAATGTTCGCGATGTCTTGAAATTCGCACTATTATCTAATCTAATCATATGGATTTGCCAATAGTCACCCTGCAGACTTATTGAATCGTGGTGAAGTATTCTATATCGTTTTTATAAGAGCTGCGGACGAAAAAAGATTAAAAATGTACCTCCTTGTAAAGCGTTCCCGAAGTTCTCACAGTATTTATTAAAACACCGAAACTCGATTATATAACATGAACAGTACAGGTGCGCAAACGATTTGCTCCGACGAATAAAATTGAAAAAAAGAGAGTTTCAATCCGGCTTGCGATCAAAGCGATCGGAGAAAGTCTCACGTGAAGGGCGCCAGCAAAATCTTTGCGGCCACTGATCCGACATGTTATTGCGTGCATAACCCTACACTGTATGTCATATCAATTAATGAAAAATGTACAAGTTTTAACAACAAATATATGTTTCCTCCGACATGACCTGTGATATGAAAGTTGGGAGACCCTGGACTTGTTTCCATTTAATAAATATGTGAAAAATTTCATAAAATTTCTAAAACAAAAACAAGAATTTTCCGCAATTTAAATTTGGTTATGTTACATGCAAGAGTAAGTTCACTTTGCAAACATGTTGTTCAACAAAGGTGAAGTTTTTCATAGTGCGTTACAATGTTTTGATAGAATTTCACATTTAATTGAGAATGATTACTTAACATCGTTTGTTACATTATAGTTTTATGAGTCATTTATGCAAACAAAACGGGAAGGAGCTTTTTTTTTTTTTTATTCTATAATTATTTTCAAGACCGCATTCAATTAACAATAATTGACAGTTTGTTGCCATGCTATTGACAGCCTTGGCTTTTATTTTAATTTTGTTTTTTCTTGTTTTTTTTTTTTTTTTTTTTTTTTTTTTTTTTTTTTTT